>OX418216.1:11495308-11725308 GCA_948455865.1 Conomelus anceps
GGACAAGAAGAAGAAGAAGAAGAAGAGGAAGAAGAAGAAAAAAGAAAAGAAAAAGAGGAAGAAGAATAAAAGCAAGAGGAAGAAAATCAAGAGCTAGTAGAAAAGCAGGAAGAAAAAAATGCATGAAGAAGAGAAAGAAGGCGAAAAAAGAAGGAGAAGAAGAAGAAGAAGAAAAAGAAGAAGAAGTCACAGAAGGAAAAGAAGACGAAAATCATGGAGAAAAAGAAGAAAATAGAGGTAAAAGAAGGTAAAGAATGAGAAGAAGAAGAAGAAGAAGTGGGAGGAGGGAAAGAAGACAATGAATGAAGACGAAGAAAATGCAAGAAGTAGATGAAGGAGAAGGAAAAAATTCACGAAGAAAGAATGAAGAAGAACGAGAAGGACAAGAAGAAGAAGAAGAAGAAGAAGAAGAAGAGGAAGAAGAAGAAAAAAGAAAAGAAAAAGAGGAAGAAGAATAAAAGCAAGAGGAAGAAAATCAAGAACTAGTAGAAAAGCAGGAAGAAAAAAATGCATGAAGAAGAGAAAGAAGGCGAAAAAAGAAGGAGAAGAAGAAGAAGAAGAAAAAGAAGAAGAAGTCACAGAAGGAAAAGAAGACGAAAATCATGGAGAAAAAGAAGAAAATAGAGGTAAAAGAAGGTAAAGAATGAGAAGAAGAAGAAGAAGAAGTGGGAGGAGGGAAAGAAGACAATGAATGAAGACGAAGAAAATGCAAGAAGTAGATGAAGGAGAAGGAAAAAATTCACGAAGAAAGAATGAAGAAGAACGAGAAGGACAAGAAGAAGAAGAAGAAGAAGAGGAAGAAGAAGAAAAAAGAAAAGAAAAAGAGGAAGAAGAATAAAAGCAAGAGGAAGAAAATCAAGAGCTAGTAGAAAAGCAGGAAGAAAAAAATGCATGAAGAAGAGAAAGAAGGCGAAAAAAGAAGGAGAAGAAGAAGAAGAAGAAAAAGAAGAAGAAGTCACAGAAGGAAAAGAAGACGAAAATCATGGAGAAAAAGAAGAAAATAGAGGTAAAAGAAGGTAAAGAATGAGAAGAAGAAGAAAATGCAACAAAAAATAAAGATGGCGAAGAAGAAAAAGAAGAAGAAGAAGAAGAAGAAAAAGTAGAAGATACAAAAGGAGAGGAGGAAAAAGAAGAAGATGAAGATAAAGAAGGAGAGGAATAATAAGGAGAAGAAGAAGAAGAAAATAACATGAAGAAAAGAAAGAACAGGAAAATGCAAGAAAAAGAAGAAGTTAAAGCAAGAAAAAAATGCATGAAAAAAGAAAGAAGGTGAAGAAGAAGAGAGAGGAGTACAATTGAAGGAAGAGAATAAGAAGAAGAAGAAAAAGAAGAAGATATAGAAGGAGAAGAAGAAGATAAAGAAGGAGTAGAAGAAAACGATAAACCAAGAAGAAAATAAGAAAGAAGGCGAAGAAAAGCATGTAGAAGAAAAAGATGATGAAGAAGGAGGAGAAGAAGAAGATAAAGAAGGAGAAGAAAAAAATATAAAGAAGGAGAAGAAGAAGAGAAAAAGGAAAAGAAAAATAAGAGAATGCAAGTTGTTTAAGGAAATGCAAGAAGATGAAGATGAAGGAAGAAGAAGAAAATATTGAAGATGATATTTGCATTATTTGAAAGGGGGAGAAACTAAGAGAGGGTGAAGATAGAAAGATGAGAGAGAGAGAGTGAGAGCGAGAGTGAGTGAGTGAGTGGTGGTGAGAGTGAGGGAATAAGAATCATAATGGCATTTGCATACAAAATCTGAGTTATGACTAAATACAGGTTGTAAGGCTTGGATAGATAAATAACATTAATTGTAATATCAGCAACTAGGGTCACGCTTCAATGTGCAAATTATATATATATCATGTATTATAACGTATTCCATAAACTGGAGGAATAAATTGGAATTAATATTCAGGCATCTTAAGGCCAACGCACACAGCAACAGACGGACGGATTCAGACAGACGTCTGCATGCAGACAGACGTTTTGGTCAACGCACACAGCCACAGACGGATGGGGGATCGTCCGCTGCTAGTCTTCAGTGAGATGGCGTCAAATGTTGTTGTGTGGTGTGGCACAAACTTTTCAAAAAATATTCCTTGGCTAGAGGACGATGATTCTTCAAGTGATGACGATTTGTTACTGTTATTCTCATTATCTAACAGGTCACATTGGGTTCATCCCATTAATAAAAAACGTAAAATTTATGGTGAATACCATCACCTTATGCAAGATTTGACAGAAGACGATGAAAAATTTAAACATTATAGCAGAATTCGTAGACACTTTTTCTCAGAACAAGGGAGTGTACCTTGGCAACGGGAGAGTGTTTAAAAGTCGTGGCTAATGACATATACTACCTTTGTTATTTTTAGCGATGAAGCACCAGTATTTTCAATCATCGGCACTAGTGTTATCAAATATATTTCTTTATTTAACATCAATCAAACAACTCATGATTATAAAGTCATTTTATATCTTATTTCGATTAGCAAGTGTGTCAATCAAGATTAATGAGTGATTCTATTTACAAACTAGATTTCTTCATATAAATAGGCCTAACAGATCTGGGAATTAACTTATTGGCTATTACATTTATATTTATGCATAAGACTTTATGAGACATTGCCTTCATTGTGATAAATTTTTACTGTTGTAAGAATGATTTTCACCTTATTACAATATTAAAATTATGTGTGCAGGCTAGGAAGAAAAGGAACGGGGACCCTCGTCAAGGACTTGCTCTGTTTTATATTACTTATCATCTACTTCTTATGTTATTTATGCAAATATAGGATTGAAATAAAGAACTATCATATGTAACAGGTACCGTACTTACTTTCTTTTTTTAAGCCGGTTGCGATCTCACTCCAAGCCTTTTCTCTGGCATTTGAGTCACGGTGCTCAGGTAATCGTGTGTCCCATAGGACACGGTGAATTCTCACTGCTTCTATTAGTTGTTCCATGATGTCAGTTAAAACAAAATTAACCTATTCTATTAATTAATTAAGAAAACACAATGACGCACATGTAACCGAAAGCAGGCAAAACTATAGCGCCTCTTGCGGGACTGTCGATAAGTTTAGTTAGCGCATGCGCGATATGAAACGTCTGGCACCAGACGTTTTGAAAATCGCCCCCAGAGCGAATCTGAAACGTCTGCAAGCAGACGTCTGCAACAGACGCAGACAGACGGATGTCTGTGTGCGTTGCAACATTTAATAAGCTGGGGAGCGATTTTTCATCCGTCTGTCTGAATCCGTCCGTCTGTTGCTGTGTGCGTTGGCCTTTACTGTGAAGGAGAACCGCTCATGGAAGGCTTGAGCTACAGTTAATTCAATCAAGTTCATTAATTAATTAGTGCGGGTAAATTGTAGGTCAACATTCCTTGATTTTAATCACGTGTGACTCTTAAGTCCGTATTTAAGGACGTTCCTTCTTTGTCTCTTGACTCGAGGGATTCTTATAATGCCTATATAAATAACTTACATTTCAAGTGGGTTAATAAACCCTTCGACTTGGGTCTGAATGTGACGCCCAGCGCTAAGAGAACGCAGCAGTCACTGCGTGACTTTATGTGAAGCACGTAAATAAATTATACTCCCCAAATACACCAGAAATGGATTGAACCACTCCTTCACTTCTATTAATTTAAGCTTGATTCTTTCATAAGCTTTATTTCATTTGACAAACAGAAAAATTTCAAGTCAAAATCAAAGATAGAGTTCAAAAGTATACGACAAGCAGTAAAATTCATTTAATAAAAATTATAACCAGAGTTTTTATTTTTGAGGATGAAGCCCACATAGGTCTGAGACCTGTGCGTGGGTAATGAGTTGGATGATGGTGATTGATGAGTTGGACCTACAGTTTTAGGTCGGTTCCGAACTACCGGGAAGTGATTTTACAGCAGAAAATAAGATTTTTATAGAAAATTTTCCATTTCAAATATAATAATAATAACAACTACAATAATAATAATACTAATAATAATAATAATAATAATAATTTTTATTTTTTTTATAAGCTTTATTGAATGTAAATAACAGTACATGCAATTAATAAATAATATACAACAATTTAACAAAATTCAATATATAAATAGTTATTATGATAATAATTCTAGTGGTGGCAACCCCAGAAGCTAAGTTTAGCTTGTATTGGGGTGATTTGCTAAGTTTTAAATTTAATCAGGTTTTTATTATGGATTTTATGTGATGAATAATCAATATCCTATTCCTCTATAATAATAATAATAATAATAATAATAATAATAATAATAATAATAATAATAATAATAATAATAATAATAATAATAATAATAATAATAATAATAATAATAATAATAATAATAATAATAATAATAATAATAATAATAATAATAATAATAATAATAATAATAATAATAGTAATAGTAATAGTAATAATAATAACAATAATAATAATTTCACTGGTTGTGAGTACAGCCCACCAGACGATTTTATTCACAATAAAAAAGTTAACATTGCAGAAAAGGCTGAACGTATAAAGTCTTAAATCTAATATAAAGTATCACTATACTGAATTTTGTGGCTCCCACTATTATAAATATGTGTCGGAATGCCACTATTTCGTCTATTTCTTTATAAAATTAGTAGAACATGCGAAAAATTATTACGTCAGTTTTACAAAATTATATGTTACTAATTGAATATTAAATTGAGAAGAAATATTTAAAAAGCAAAAAATCATTCATTAATTTACAAGAGAAAATTAAACTGGAAAATGAAAAATTAAAAAGTTAATATAGATTATATTATGATACTAATAATATTTTTAAGATTACATGCCAAAAGAAGGAAGAGATTCAATTAGACCCCACAAATGAAACCAACAAAATGGTAGTATATCTTACAATAATACTTCATAAAGCAACCTAATTGGTTCGCAATCCACATAAAATTGTAGGTTAAACTCATCAATCACCATGATTCTATTCATTAAAAACGCGCAGATCTCAGACCTATGTGGGCCTGACCCTAAAAAAAGAAAAAGAAGCTTAATTCTCATGTAGGCTGTAATTCATCACTGGAAGCAGCATCGACCAATAAGAAACCAGCAAATTTATCATATGACTCCTCCCATTTCATGAAACAATCTCATTGGTTGAAGCGCAATTCTTATGTAGGCTGTACTCAAATCAACGTCGTCCAATAAGGAACCAGAAAATTTATTGTATGACTCCTCCCATTTCAGGAAGAAATCTCATTGGTTGGAGCTCAATATTATAACAATGCCTTATGGGACGATCATAGTTGATGGGTGACACCTCCCAATACCTCATAAATATTGAATTTAAATGATTCAATCAAATTACCAACCATACTTCAGGTTGTTGTTTCAAAACGAACAATAATAATATAAAAAATCTACTGTAATTATCATCCTATTTTGTGAAACAATCCATTATAATCCATTATAATTATAATCCGTTATAATTTCACTTTTATAGAAACAACACTTGCTGATCTACCAATTCCTTATTCCTTATTCATTTCAACCACCTTTCACATTACAAAAACAATTTCAAGGGAAGAATTTGCATTATTATGGACATTGAATCTATACTGGACATAAGTTTTAATATAATTTTATTGTCTGTGGTAATATTATGGCATCAAACACGCGAGATATACTTGAAAAAGAATATATCAGAGATTGGAATTCTTGTTAACAATTCAAAGTTTGGTCTAGGTCAATATTATGCATTCGATTCTTACATTTAAAAATACAAAATGTCGTAATAACAATTAAATTATTTTGCAATGACAATATGATATCAATTTCACCTTAATTCGATAAATTGATGACAATATAATATGAATTTCACCTTAATTCGATAAATTGATGGAAATTAGTAAAACTGGAACCACAAAACAACACAAATAAAATTGGAATGAGTGTCAAGGTTATGCCACAAAAACGTCATTAACGGCATCTAAAATATTCAATTGAAAAGTTCGTTTGAAATTTGTATTAAACCAGCCAAAAATCTAATAAAAAATTCTAGCAAGCATGAGAAAATGAAAGTTTTTAAACAAAAGAAAATGCCCTACTGGCTTTTGGTAACGTTTGAAAGCAGTGTCAGGGTCAAAGCAAGGTCAAATGAACTTACTCTAGTAATGACATTTAAAAACTGACCTGTTTATAGTCTATGAAAACAGTGGACCATGAAAATAGAAAATAAATTTATTGAAAGGAAAAACGTTTTATTCAACACAAATTGCACTAATGACTTTTGGCACAGTTTTCAATCAGTGTCAGACTCAACTCAACGCCAAATGATCCAGCAGCAGTAATGGCTTTTAAAAAACCGATCAAACTAAAATTTATATCTAACAATAAAACAACAAAATTGAAAATAACATAAAGTGTCGAATAAGGAGCAACTATGACTTTTGTCACAGTTCTCAAGGTGTCAAGGTCAATGCAATGTCAAGTGCACAGACTTCACAAAAAAAGTGCACAAACAAAAACTTTGCGGTTTTTGGAAATCGTCCAACCTGAAAGCATTGTCATACAAAGCTTGAAAAAAGTGAAAAAAGGAGTTATAAACATTAAAAGAACAAATAATTATATTTTGATACAGTTCCCAGACAATGTCATGCTTTACGGTAACAATTCACAAGTTATAATAGTTATACTAGTTATAGTTACTAGCAGTTATACTTCAAGCTTGGGTAGGCATATGACATTCTATTAATCTTCTCAAAAAGCGACCAAAAAATCAAGAATCTTTATTGAAACATACTTGAAGCAGAAAATATCAGGTAAATGTAACAGAATATCCTACTTGAAACTGCATGAACTACAGGGAATGTCAAGGTTACGATTTGAAACAATTATTTTGTAGACCGTTCACTTCTTTCTCCAAATCTTTAAATTTTTACTTATACTAATGACACGATTTTGCTAATTGGAAGTCTGGAATAGAATTCGAATAAGGTTTAGACTACATGGTCGATTGAAATGTGTAAAATTCTCTAGGAATAATACTGCAGTATTTAAAAAATAATAGTAAGTAAGCAAATAATCTGAAAATTTGCTTAGTCTCAATTTTCTAAACTTACGAGGGAAAGATAGTGTTAAGACCCGTAGCTAGGCTGGGACAGCAGGAGAACTGCCCCCCCCCCCCCAAAGGGGTGGAACTTGCAGCCATACACTTAAAAAATTGGGCCCACGAAATTACTTGTCCCGGGGCCCCAGAGACCTCCGTTGATTCCATGTTTGTTTGGCAGTACAGTACAATTATATCTATAACAATGTCTATGTAATGTTTAAGAAATCAACAGAGAACTAAATCACATTTGAATTTCTGCTTCTACACGAAACGAAAGTCTTGAAAATTACTGCAGTTACGAACCGGAAGTCAAAGAGAATTTCACCGGAAGTTGCCCATAATGCATGAAAATTCAGCACTACGATCTTCTCGAAAACTATTGAAAATCATCCACATCTTGCCAAGTTATAAATGATAATAAATTCAATTTCCCGCTTCCGCTTCTTGAAATTTATTCAGATTTCTGTTAAAATACAAAACTAACCTACTTACTTTCAAAATCCATTTTTAAAAGAAACTATTGAAATCTATGATAATTTACATTTATATAGTGAGTGAAAATCTATGTTACATTGAAATCACAAAGTTTAGTTCTTGTGTAAACTGTACAGGGAATTGTACCAATCAAAGTGCGTAAACTATAAAAGCGGAATTGTACAAAGCTATAGACCTACTATATTCAGTATGCTATCCCATCATGTATTCAAAACTATAAATGTCCACTCCACTCTGGAATGTAGTTTCACACACCATTTTAAGCTCATAAAGCTTTGAAAGATTTGCAGTGTTCAACCTACTTCTACCTCACCTGGTAGATTATTGAGTCTCCTCGCCAAAGAAAGCGTTACATATACTTTAGTGTTGTTGAAAGCACAAACATTGTTGGTGGATAAGGCAAACGTAATCTGGTAGTCAGGAAAGTGTGTATGAAGACATAAAATAGGAATTTTTTGCACTCTAGGCTCTACCTCCACATTCTACAGTCTCTCGCTCTAAGGCATAAATTAGCGTCTTCTTGAAGATCGACTAAAAAGTGCTTCCTTTCAACACTTCAGACAATCAAGTTCAATTAACCGGTGGTTCGGAACCCAACTAAGATGGTAGGTCCACCATGTTCCCCATTATACGGCTCGAACGGCGAGGTGGAACTACCCTTAAGGGCCTCCCCACAATAAAAGTCATACGTTTACTATTATTATTATGCATGTAGAAATAAAAATAAAACGGAAGACGTAAAGTAAACTGACAGTTCATTTTTGTTTTCTGTTGGTTTTTATGTTGTTCTTCTTGTCAGCCCAACATTCCTTCATTCGTTGCAAGAATTTAGTTTTTCTTTCTTCGCTCCATCTTGGTGCCCCAACTCTTCGGGAGGTTTTCTTCTCCAGATTGGCTTTCCATTGTTCGATTTTTTGTGTAAACGTGTTTCTACCTTGGATTTTATCCTGTGTGATTTTTGTTGAAGTCTTTTTTGACGTTTTGGATCCATTCACCCCCATGTGTTGAGGAAGATAGGTATTTGGTTAATTTTAGAGTTATACTAGATTCCGGGAGTCTTATTATGTGTCCAAAGAACTTCTAGCGTCTCTTTTTGATGTCGAATTCAATATTGGAATATCTTTCGACTTCGGATGTATTTCAAAGTCTGTATACGTCGCTCGTCTTTCTGGGACCCAGAATTTTCCTTATAATTTTCCTTTCTTATTTTTTTATTTTTCTGTTTTGGTTTTTCTGTTTAATGCTAGAGTTTCGCTTTGGTACAGAATTGCTGGTTTGATTGCTGTATTATTATTATTATTATTATCATTTTTATTACTATTATTATCAAGTTTTGAACAAAACAACTCTAACAAAATAATAATGCTTGTTACATTCTTATTCAACTTAAAAAAATATTTTTTTAAGCTGCCTATAAATGCTTCAAATATCATTTTGCAATATTGAAAGTTGAGTTCTACCTTCCTTTAATTTTAATACTTTTATGTGTTAGGTTTAATTATAATGATGCATAGGCTAGATAATTAACTTTGGAATTCAAAATAAATTTAAAATTATTTCTCCAATGGTAGATCAAACTCATGCTTTGAAATGATGCTAACTTGCTAAATTAAAAAATAACTTCAACTAAATGCTAGTAGAGCAACACAGAGAGTGTTAAACACCCATTGGTTAAGAGCTTGAATGGACAAATTTTTGTCCAAACTTCGCCTTTCCATGTAAATGCATCACTTAGAATCCCAATTCATTAGCTCTACCCATAAGATCACTGTTAATATTTCTCTTTCATTAACTCTGCCCATAAGATCACTGTTAATATTTCTCTTTCATTAACTCTGCCCATAAGATCACTGTTAATATTTCTCTTTCATTAACTCTGCCCATAAGATCACTGTTAATATTTCTCTTTCATTAACTCTGCCCATAAGATCACTGTTAATATTTCTCTTTCATTAACTCTGCCCATAAGATCACTGTTAATATTTCTCTTTCATTAACTCTGCCCATAAGATCACTGTTAATATTTCTCTTTCATTAACTCTACCCATAAGATCACTGTTAATATTTCTCTTTCATTAACTCTGCCCATAAGATCACTGTTAATATTTCTCTTTCATTAACTCTGCCCATAAGATCACTGTTAATATTTCTCTTTCATTAACTCTGCCCATAAGATCACTGTTAATATTTCTCTTTCATTAACTCTGCCCATAAGATCACTGTTAATATTTCTCTTTCATTAACTCTGCCCATAAGATCACTGTTAATATTTCTCTTTCATTAACTCTGCCCATAATATCACTGTTAATATTTCTCTTCCATTAACTCTACCCATAAGATCACTGTTAATATTTCCAACAGTATGCAAATCGTATCAATTGGTCTATATTCTATGTGATGTTAAGAATATTGTATTCAAGCACACGTTTGAAAAATTTGTAAATTTATGATGAACAAACTAATCTTATCTTATCTGAGCACGTTGCTCCAATCTGTCATACACTATTCAACAGAAGTGTTTGATTTTTTCATGGTTATTATCCTCAAGTATTGGATGACCCACTTTGAAAGCACCTCTAGAATGAAACAAGACAAAAATACCTAGCAAAACAATCATATTTTCAACTCAAACCTCAGATGTTTCCTAGAACTACCTAGAATTAACTTTCGCAGTTTTTAAAGAGCCTTCAAAATATATAAATATTAAAAAAAAAAAAATAGTAGTTTATGCAACAATTTTATTTTGACCCTTATTAAGGCACGAGTTAGATGTAAGTTATAACACGAGCGAATGCGAGTGTTATAAATATCTCACGAGTGCTTTAATGGCCAAATAAAATCATTGCATACACTATTTTATCTACGACCACTAGTATACATTTAATTAAAACAATTTCATTTTACCTGTGACTGTCAGAGATACCTAACCTCTCATCTCAAATACGAGAAGTTATAGTAGATTTTAGGTTAAAGCAGCTGGTGTAGCAGTTTGATCAAATCAGCTGATAGTTTCACAATATTGAATTACGACATTGATTCCATCAAAAATGCTTCTGATTGGTCCAGAACCCATGTTATAATGTAGAACCTGTACTATAATGAGCTCATTATGCAACGGGTTTCAAAAAGCATTTCGAAAAGATAGCTGTTTTGGCATCACTTGTGAAACTGTAATGTATACATTATGATATGGTCGTAGATAAAAATATTCAGTTGATAAAGCTTTTCATATTATACAAGAGTTCCTTTCACATACAAATTAAGCCTCACCTGAAATAATAAACTGATATAGCCTAGTAATTATAGTATCTAGTGTATAAGATTGTGTAATTGTTGATCTGACTTGTCTTATACTCCTTAACTGGAGTCTCCAAGACGTAATCTACAAAAAAAGAAGAATTCCTGAATTCCTTTCCTATACGGCAGACTGGACTAAACGGACAGTGGGTGGGTGGGTATACACTACAATTGATGCTTTTGGTATAGGCTAGGAATATCAATCAATAGTAGTCTATTCGGCCCTGTCCACTGTACATTTAGTGGACAGGGCCGTATACACTACAATTGTACACTAATTGGTACAGGTTAGGTACACCAAAAATATTAATAGTGTATGCGACCCTGTGCACTGTCCATTCAATCCAAATCTGCGTTCTAGGAAACCCAGATTACATAAATTATGCCAAACACCCGTAAGTCTCTGGGGGACCCGAGGCAGGAAGTGAATTCGTGGGCCCCCTATGTGACCATTTGGGAGTCTAGAGTAGGAGATATCATCTAGGGGGGCTCCCTTAGCCTACGGGCCTAACATCTCCAAATCAAAATTTAGTTCCCTCATAAACCAATTCCGATTCCCAAACAACCTAACAGTCCTTAATATTTTTTCTCCACAATAATTTATCGTGATGAACCCATCATGAGTGACCTGCACTGTACTGTACTGTACCTTCCCACCACGTACATGATCTTCATTAAGGGGGTTACACTCCACTACGTACCGTACCACTGCATAAATACAATGTTCTGTTTTAATTAAGATAACTTGTACCAGATATGGCTCCCTGTAAAGGTTAAATACTCCTAATGGAGGTCTTTTTCTTTTTTATCATCATGTTTGCTTCTTATTCTTCTTCATCTCCTTCTCCTCCTCCTCCTCCTCATCATCATCATCATCATCATCATCATCATCATCATTCTCTTCCTCATCTTCTTCCTCCTCCTTCTTCTCCCCCTCATCATCCTTCATCGCCTTCTCCTCTTCATCTTCCTCCACCGCCTTCTTCTCTACCTCTTTCTCCTCCACCTCCTCCTTTTCCTCCTTCTCCTCTTCATGTTTCTCCTTCTCCTCATCTTCCTCCGCCGTTTCTTAATCCTCCTACTACTACTACTATCCTCCTACTCCTTCGCCATCTCCTCTTCCACCTCCTACTCCTTCTTTACCTTCTCCTCATTCTTTCCCTCCTCCTCCCCTTCTCCTCCCCTCCTCCTCCTCCCTCTCCTCCTCCTCCTCCTCCTTCTCCTCCTGCTCCTCCTCCTGCTCTTCCTCCTCCTCCTCCCCTTAACCTTCTTCACTCATCGTCCACCTTCTTTATCTTATCCTGTTTTCTGATTGCTCTTAATTACGTGGCCATCTTCAAACCTAAACATGGTTTGCTATGGGCCAATCTCAAGACGGGTCTATCTTATGAAACTGAAGATGCTTCTCTATTGAAGCGAAACTGCGACGGCGCAATATGACTCCTTAATTTGGTCAACAGCACTCTGTAATTAAGCCAAGTCGTAGATCAGCTGAGCTTGCTCTTTGTTAAGGTATAGAACTGATTGCAGGGGCATGTTGATAATAATTATGTTCGATGATATTTTTGATTATGCTGTTGATGACGATTATGATGGTGTTGCTACCGAGGATGGGTTTTGTTGTCTGTTAAACCCAATGAACTTCACTTACTTTTTTTCTAACTTCTTCCAAACTGAAGTTTTTCATGTACTCCCACACTTTTCACGCAGTTGAAAATTTTAATATAAACTTGAAAAACACTTTTAAATGGAAATTAACTCACGTTATGGCGTGACGGCCGTTTCGCTCTGTTGTCTAGAGCATCGTCAGACGACCCACAGTACACTGATTTAAGGCATTAAGACATAAGATGTCATGTAAGGCATTAAGATGCCTTAATCAGTGTACTGTGGGTCGTCTGACGATGCTCTAGACAACAGAGCGAAACGGCCGTCACGCCATAACGTGAGTTAATTTCCATTTAAAAGTGTTTTTCAAGTTTATATTACATATTAGTGGAAACAAGATGGATCTTCAACATCATGAAAATTTTATTATGAGACAAATAATCAGCATTTGAAGCATGGTGATTTTTTCCAAATCTTTCTAGTCAGAGACTGGTTCTAGTACTATTTTTCCAAAGTTTGATTTTTGACGGTTTTTGAGATATTGAAATGATATCTATTGCCGTGAAGTCAATTTTTCATAAATTATTTTGCAAAATATGGCACTTGAAGAGTTTCCTCTCATCCTCTTTTCAAAACTGACTTAGATAAGAAAATAGGGTTGCCTTGTAATATAGTATTAAATGAATTTGCTCCAGATTTATCATGATGGTGAAATGACCTGTAGATAGGGAACAAAATTGAAGTTTTTGGGGGGAAATTGACCTAATGAATAAGACGAAATTGTCACGACCACATTTATTAAAAATATTGAGATACTATTTTCGTTTGTTATACCATTATCAATCTCAATCTCAAGGTTTGAGATTGATAATGGTATAACAACCGAAACTAGTATCTCAATATTTTTAATAAATGTGGTTGTGACAATTTCGTCTTATTATTCATTATGGATACCTTCCACAATATCACCTTCGCCACTATAAAGAAAGGAAATTGACCTTTAATGATACCTTTAATGAAATCCTACCAGTTAATGATAATTTATATATACTAAAAGACACATTGGGGAATGAAATAAGAAATCTGTTACACAATCATACTTTTAGATTTTTCAAAATAATTTTCCTGAATCTTTATTTTTTTTAATACAAGTATATTATGTCAACTTATTCTTGGCAGTAGTATGAATTTGCATCGCGCAAGGCAAAACTCTTCTAACTACTAATTGCTACTCTATGCTGTAAGATAATCTCACATACTTCGTCACAGCATAAAAAACTAATTCTTAATAAATATAGCCGCTTGGAACTTTGTATATGCTTAGAAAAAACAAAATGCGTTTCTGCGCACTGTCAAGAATGTGTTGACAGACTCTATTTTATTGTAAAAAGTATAATATAACAGTTTGTACTGTTTTTGATTTAAATTCTTTTCTAGTTGATAAAAGTGGGTCATATTCTTATGTTTCAATCTCGCTTTTGTTGGTTCTTGTACAATAATATTTCTTTTACTTTGTTTTTTTATTTTCAAGAGAATCATTAATTATCATCAAATGCTATACAGTAAATATTTTGCTTGTAAGCCTTTGAATGAAATAAAGAATTTATTCTATTCTATATTGAAATTAATTTGAAGTTGCCTCATTAAGTAGCATTGTGATAACAATCATTATTGACACCAGAATTAGGTATTTACATCGTCTTTTCCACGACATAAATCAATTCAAATAATACAAAAACACAGTCAAATCTAAAATAATACTTTAATTAGTGTCAATGGAATTATTTCAGATACTGGCTGAAATATCTACCATATAAACGAGTGTAAGCACCTTATTTAGAAGTTTTACTTGGCATTTCCAGCACCCAAGACCATAAATTACCAGATCTGATTATTTTTAATGAGATCAAGCTCTGAAGTAGCCGGCCTATGTGCACACTATATCTATATACATTGACTGCAATACATGTACGTTAAGCGGCTTTATATCTATATACCTAATCTTTAAAAGGCACTATAAACCTGTATTAAACGATGAATTGCAAGATATTTCAATCGTTTGTGAATTCACACAAGTGAAGTCGGCTGGAGGCAAAGCTGTAAGCTAGCAAGTTGCAGCATTGAGTTGTTGAACAGGTTGTCGATTAACGTTGTTGGGACGTTTACAAAAACGATATAGGAGGTGGATACTGGATTTAAATTAAACAGTTCCAGTTTAAATTATTGCCAACAGTGGCGGCAAAATCAATTCAAAATGGCAGCCAGTTTTATTTGAAAACAAAATTATTCAACGTTGGTCAGTGATGGATTATTCTACTCACAAAGCACTGCTAAATAATAATAATAATAATAATAATAATAATAATAATAATAATAATAATAATAATAATAATAATAATAATAATAATAATAATAATAATAATAATAATAATAATAATAATAATAATAATAATAATAATAATAATAATAATAATAATAATAATAATAATAATAATAATAATAATAATAATAATAATAATAATAATCTTTATTTCCGCAAATACAAACAAGCAAAAAAAATACACAGGGGAAAAAGTTATACATGATAAAAAAAAATAATAATTATAAAACAATCAATTATTAGGAGAGAAACCAAGAAGTTTCAAAGAAAAAAATATTCAGTTCAACTTAACTATCATGTACAAGAAATAAAATGTTACAAAAAAATACGGATCTACCATTTTAAACTATATCTTTACCTATTTTATAATATACATAATAATTTAATCTGAATTTATTCGCAGAAATTTTTTTTTTTGTGGATTTTTAAGAGACAAGAGTTTACTGTAGAAAAGTAAATTAATTAATGAGGTAAATGGTACTAATAAAATGTTGTTATGGAAGTTTGAAGTTGTTTTAAATACTGTAATAAATTTTTTTTGCCGATTAAGTACAGTGATACAAATAGAAATAATCCTTTCTCTTTTTTACTTTTTTTATTGCTGATGATGCCCACGAGACTGGAGACTTATGCGTGGGTATACGCATCACCAATAATGGGTATACGCAATCACCTCAATAATGAGGTGAATGTTGAGAAACATCCATGGCTGAATGAGACTCGAACCCAAGGCTGCAGGAAACGAAGCCAGCCAGAGCCTTATCTTAACGCAGACAAGCAATCCAACCAACTGCCCTACCAGAGTCGCCAATTTTTTTTCAATCTCCTGATTAATAAAACGAAATTTAATATGAAAGTTGAAATAATAGAGACATTATTTTTCAATAATATACTTAAAACATATTCATGTGAATGAAACGAAAAAAAGAAAATAATATATTTTAGGCGCCTGTAGCAGAAACCGAAGCTTCAACGTCAGTAGTATAAGCTTCCTAAGATTGACAACAATCACCTTTCTAAATAATTGTATGATATAATTACTCAATATCTATTTTACTAGTCAATTCAATAATATTATCTTATCAACAAATTTTAAAACAAAAAAAGAAACCGACTTCAATGAAATGATACTCAAACATTAAATACTCACGTACTAAAAAGGTTAAATTAAAGTATTTACCTTAAACTGAGAAATGATAATACCGCACTCAACTCATCTCCTGCGTTTACTTATCATATTTTCAGTAAACACAATTTTCCACACTTGTAACGTAATATAGGCCTACTATTTCAGTGTAGGTATATTCTGAAAGGGACCACATCAAAATGAATCAAAAGCCATTTCACTTTTAAGAAGCCTTTCGCTATTATAATTTTCCTAAATACAATATTCCTCATTAAGTAAAACATTGTAGAATTTTCCTTAGTTTATCTTTTCTTATAAGTGAATTTTTAGTTACTTAAGTTTGGATGTTATAAATTAATTATTATTGGCTTGCTAATTTGATGAATAATTCATAATGTAGGCTTTAAGAAATTTCTCATGTTTTCAAAGTTTCAACTAAAAAGCTTAAAATAAAACATATTTTAAAACAAAAAAAGAAACCGACTTCAGTGAAATGATAAAATACTCACGTACTAAAAAGTTTAAAATAAAGTATTTACTTAAAACTGAGAAAATTTTAAATTTCATACAAGTAATCTTTTGAAGTCGGCGCCAAATTTCCCATAAACTTCTCAAATATAACAGAATTAATCTGAGATGTTTTCCATGACGAAATACTTGAACAATCTAATATCAAAACTGACACTGTAATTCAGTAAAAGTAAGTGTAAATCCGGTGGTTCGTAACCCACCTAAGACTGTAGGTCCAACTCATTAATCACCATCATCCAATTCATTACCCACGCACAGGTCTCAGACCTATGTGGGCTTCATCCTCCAAAAAAATACAGTGTCTGTTTTGATATTAGATAGAATTTCTTATCAATTTCATAAAATATTTGGCACCGACTTCAAAAGATTACTGTAGTTTTCATATAACTCGGCAGCAGTATGTTGGGTTCAGATACAGCATGTCCCATCTGCTACACGCTGCCAAGTTATATGAATACTACATACTTGTATGAAATTTAAAATTCTCTCAGTTTAAAGTAAATACTTTATTTTAACATTTTTAGTAGGTGAGTACTTAATGTTTGAGTATCATTTCATTGAAGTCGGTTTCATTTTTTGTTTTAAAATTTGTTTTAGTTCATACATTAATCAACTTTTATTTTTATTTTTCACTCTTTATTTTTTGGAAATGAAACCCGTGGCAGCAGGAGTACCAGTCCATCTGAGTCTTAAGAGAGATAGCGCCCAAATCAATGGTAGAGTTCTTGGGAGCTTCACCGATAACCGATAAATGTTACCGGTGGCGTTTGATTGGTCTATTCAAATTCATATACGTTGAAAAATTTGAATATACCAATAAAATTTACCGGTTTTTTCGCTTTCAAGTGAACAGGAATCATTCTATAATTTATCCTCATTATTAGTTTGTTTACCATAGCAACGTGATAGTATTTTTTGGCTTGAAAGTTTCCATCAAAATGTAATATTATTTACGGTTTTCAGAGTTTCGTTGTGAGTGAACATTCAAAATAATCGCCTTCAAGTGAAAAGGAATCATTCTATTTTTTGAGTGGAGTATTTTGGTAAATCTAAATTTTCTGCATAATTAAACTCAATGTTTTGGACAGTATAACATGTTATAAATTTGTGAAGAAAGCAGTTTTGGACTTGTGCATGTTGTGCCTTCACATTCTTTGTAATTTTGTCACAATACATAAATGTGAAGGCTCCCATGAACTCAACCAATTACGCTACTGTAGTTTTATTTTTCAATTACCCACATTTTTATAAGTTCTTACAAATTTCTTGTGGGAGTATTTTTTGAAAATTAATTTCAATAGCTACTCGTCCATTAGCTTCCATGTCCGGATCAGAGAGGTTCAATTATTAAATGAAAATGTTTACAATTAGAACTGTCGTAAATACATTCACTAGCATTCCAATATTATTTCACTTGTTCCGAATTCATATTATTCAGTTGAGGGTTGAAGAATGTGAATCCAATTTAGGTTTTATGTGCCTTGAGGACTTTTAATTAGCGTGACAAGAATTTCTGCACTGCTTTTTTCATCAGCTTAAAACGCGAATTTATTGCACCGCCAATTTGGCATCGTAAAAGCCAATTAGCATGGAATTGAAATTAGTCTTTTATACTTTGATCCCGGAACGCGTCTATTGGTCAACTAACGTAGAACTATGTATACATCTGAACATTGCTATATATAGATATAGATATATTGATGTGTATGGATTCGGAAATAAGAAGGAGAAATTGATGGAAATCAGAGAAAACATACTTTTTAGACGCATCCTGTTTGCATCAAGTCCACTTCAACTTCTGAGACGAGTTTTTGAATTTATTTACATTCCTATTCTTGTCAGAACAAGATGCAATAAATAAGATAGTGATGCTGATGAATAGACTGAATTTTTTATTTTAGTTTTACTTCATTGGTATGAGCGTACATAATTATGTTTATGTTGAGGCATAGATAAATCATGCATGGATGGATGATTAATCTATGGTTGAGGTGAAAAGAATTAGGAGGAGGAAGTGGAAGAGAAGGAGGTAGAGGAGGAGATGGATGAAGAGAAGGAGGTAGAGAATAAGAAGGAAAGGGAGGTCGAGAATGGCAAAAAAGGAGGAGGAGGAAGAGGAAGAGGAGAGGGATGAGGAGGTAGAAGAGAAGGGTGAAGGGAGATGAAGAGGAGAAGGAAGAGGAGAAGGAGGAGGAGGATGAAGAGGAGGTAGAAGAGGAAAGTAAAGGGTGATGAAGAGGAGAAGGTAGAGGAGGAGGATGAAGAGGAGGAGGTAGAGGAGGAGAAGGAAAGAGAGGACAAGGAGGTGGAAGATGAGGAGGATGAAGAGGAGGAGGATAAAAAGGTGGAGGTAGAGGATGAGGAGAAAAGTGTGGACGAGAAGATGGATGATGAGGAGGAAGAGTAGGTAAAGGAGGTGGAAAAGGATGAGGTGGGTGAGGTTGAGAAGAAAGAAGGAAAGAGGAGAAGGTGGAAGAGGAAGAAAAGGAGAAGAAGGAGAAGGAGAAGAAGGAGAGTGAAGATGATGACTGGGAGGAAGAGGGAGGGGAGGAGGAGAAGAAGGAGAGTGAAGATGAGGACTAGGATGTGGTTAAGGGGGAGGAGGGGAAGAAATGGCTGGAGTGGAGGAGGGGGCGGAGATAGATGAGGGGGAGAAGGTACGGAAGGTGGTATAGGGAGAGTAATGTGATGAGAAAAAAATAAATATAAAGAATGTTTAGGAAAAGGAAAATAAGAAGAAAAAGGAAAGGAAGAAGAAGGAAAAACAAGAAGAAGATAAGAGAAGAAGAAGAAAAAAGAAGAGGAAGAAGAAGAAGAAGAAGAAGAAAAAGATGAAGTAGAATAAAGAGAAGGAGCAGAATTAGCAGGGAAAGAGGAAATACAGATAAGCGAAAAGGAAAATAAGAAAAAAACAGTAATGAAGAGGAAATAAAAGTAACTGAGAAAAGATGAAGAAGAGAGAAGAGAAAAAAGAATTGAGAAGAGGGAGAAAAAAGACAAAAAGTTGGATAGAAAAAGAAGAAGTGTTGACAGGAGGAGAGGTAGAGGAAAATATGGGAGAAAAATAAAAAGTAGACGTAGGAAATTGAGAACGATTATAGTTAGACGAGAACAAAAAAAGTAGAAAAAAGGAGATACAGAAGAAGGAGGAGAAAGGGAAGAAGTGGAGAATGCAGATAAATATAAAAAGGAAAAGAAAAAACAGATGAATAAGAAGTAAAAAAAGAAGAACAGTGAAGACGAGAAAGGAGTAAATACGAAAAGACAGAGTACAAGAAGAAGTGAAAAAAGAAGAAAAATAGGATGATGAAGATGAAAAGGAACCGCAAGAATGAAGAGAAGTTCAATTTGCATAATTATGCGAGCACACTCGCTGCTCCACATTATGAGGTATTTGTTGTGATTGGAACTTCTTCTGCCTCACCTTCCTAACCATTCCTTCTTCCATTTTTATCCTTTTCCTTTTCCCCAGTCTTGTTCTTCATAGCTGATCGACAGCCAGCTAGCCCTGGAGGCGGCTGATTGATGACAGAAGAAGTCTTCATAAGTGGCATGCACATAAATAGCACATCATAAACATAACACTCAAGAAAAACACCGTTCAAGGCATGAAAAAAAGGAAAGATGAAGGAGAAAAAAGGGAAGACAAAGAAGGAATACGAGAAAGGAGTAGTGGTAGTAAAGTAAGGGTTGGGAAGGTGAAAGAGAGGTGGAGAATAAGGAGGAGAAGGGAGATGGAATGACAGAAAATAGTACGTAAAAATGGAAGGTGGAAGTTAAGGGTAGAGAATAAGAAGGGTAAAAATAGGAAGAAGAGAAAAAGAAGAAAAAGAAAAATATAAGAAGAGAAAGAAGAATAAAAAGAAAAATATATGAAGAGAAGAAGAAGAAAAGTAAAGGGTAGAGGATAGAAGGACAGAAATAGAAAGAAGAAAAATAATAATAAGAAAAATAATACGAAGAAAAATAATAAGAAGAAAAATATAAGAAGAGAAAAAGAGAAGAATAAGAAGAGAAGAAGAAGAAGGAAAAATAACTTGGAAGGAAAAGAAGAAAGAGAAAAAAGGAAAAAGAAGGAGGAGGAAAGGAGTAAAAGTGGAAAGGATCGGAAATTGAAAAAAGGCGGTGAATAAGGAGAAGGATAAGGATGAGTAGGAAAGACATTAGAAGAAAGTTGAAGGTGAGAGAGAGTAGAGGGCGTAGAAGGAGAATGAAAAGATGAAAAATGATAGAATAAGAAGAGGAGATGAAGAAGATGTTGAAGAAGAAGAAAAAAAGAAGGGTAAATAAGAAAAAAGGAAGTAGAAGAAAAAGTAGGATAAAGAGGAGAAGAAGGAGTTCATAAATAAGAATGATGATGAGGATATGCTAGATAAGGCGAAGGGAATATTAGGGAAGACTAGGAGAAAGCTAAGAGTAAGGGTAAAGTGTGGAGAAGAAGGAGGATAAGAATGGGAAGAAGAAAATAAGAGAAGAAAAATAAAAGGATAAAAAGAGAATAAGAAGAAAAGACGATGGAATTAGAAGGGAAAAATAAATAAAAAGGATAGAGGAGAAGGAGAAAAAGAAAACCAAGAAGGATAAAAAGTAAAAGGAGTTGAAGAAGATAATAATGGTGAAGAAGAAGAAGAAGAAGAAGAAGACGAGGAAGGAGAAGAGGATAAAGACGAAGAAGAAGAAGAAAACCAAGATGGATAAATATAAAAAAAAAGAGAAGGAGAAGAGGAAGAAGAAGAAAAATGATAAGAAGAAGAAGATGCAAAAGAAGAAGAAGATGCAAAAGAAGAAGAAGGAGAACAACAACAACATCAAGAACAAGAATAAGAAGAAGAAGGAGAACAACAACAACAACATCAAGAACAAGAATAAGAGGACGAAGAAGAAGAAGAAGAAGAAGACGAAGAAGTGAAAGTAGAAGAAGAAGATGACGAAGAAGAAAAAGTAGGAGAAGAAGAAGAAGAAAAAGGAGAAGACGAAGAATACAAAACAAAGAAGAAGAGGAATACAAGACGAAAAAGAAGAGGAATATAATAAGAAGAATAAGAGAAAAATCAAGTTGAAAAAAAGGAAAATGAGAAATAGTAGAAGAAGACGAATAAGAAGAAGGAAGAAGAAGACTAAGAGGAATGAGAGAAGAAGAAGAAGACGACAAGACAAAGAAGTAGAGGAGTAAGAAGAAGAACAAGAGAAAAACCAAGGATAAAAAGGAAAAAAGTAGAAAAAGAAAAAACTAAGACGGATAAAAGGGAAAAGGAGAAATAGAAGGAGAAGGAGTAGAATAAGAAGACGAAGAAGAACAAGGCAGAAGAAGACGAAGAAAAATAAGAAGAAGAAAGTGAAGAAGAAGAAGAAAGATGAGAAGAATAGATAGAAAATCACATGTCATGTAGCTGGGGCCTAGTTGATCACGTGATTTAATGTCGGCCATGCTGAAATTAGTCGATCGCCCATGATATATGTGGATCTGTGGATGGATGGCAGTATATGAAACTATACTAGAAGGCTATCATCACGCCTATTGCCCGGCTATAATGCATATATTGGAGGATGGGTTGAGAATATCCCATATCTTGGTGTAAAGATCAGTGGCGCTCTAAGATAATAGGCACTCTGCTTGCTACAGTAGAAGTGATCCGGATAAGAAGGAGATCATGGTGCTAAATAAAATACCAGAGAAAGATGGATGCGTAATAACTTAACGGATTGCGCATATAGAAACGCAGGTCTCACCTCGCTTCAATGTGCGACCCTCCGTTGAAACACATATATTTAAAGGAGCTATACCTCGCGTTCAAGGATTGACGCCAGGTCTTCAGAGGTTTGTATAGAAAGTGTCATGTGTTATATTTCAAATGATCAAACAGATGATTCATTTGGTTGCCATGGAATCATAAGAAACTCTTCATTCGAAAAATGGACTGGTTAACGCTATGATTATTCAATGTTCTATTAATTATGTTCTATCATTTAATCAAATAAAATACAAATTCAGATACAACAAAGTGGCGACGAAGTAAATACAGACATCGTAGAGTGCAATGAAGATTAATATACTAACGAACTGTAAGTAATAAATTATATTTATATTTGTCAAGATGGACGAAAATCAATTCGCTGCGTTGTTAGCAGCTCTAACAACGAGTAATGAGCGTATTGCTTCATTACTTTCACAATCGCAATCGCAACGGGCATCAACCAACATTGCGAGCAGCAGTAACATGATACTGTTGAATAATTTTGAAAATTTCAATCCTACAAAAGAGACTTTTCGTCAATATAAGAACCGATTTGAAAACTACTTACGTATGAAAAATGTTTTTGAAGATAAATCTATGTGTGCCACAATTTTGATAAATTGTATTGGCTGTGAACACTATAATTTACTTTGTTCATTGGTGGCACCTAGATTACCTCCAGATATGACATACGACGAAATAATTATTGCTCTAGAAAAACATTTGTCCCCAGCACCTAATGTTATTGTTGAGCAACACCGGTTCTTGTCTTGTTTCCAATCAGAGAAAGAATCCATACCTGACTACATCACATCGTTGCGCACATTTATCTCAACTTGTGACTTTAATTGTGAGTGTAAGACATCAGTTGCTAATTTATTCTTGCGTGCTCAATTTCTTCGTGGACTTAGGAGCTCACATATACGAGAACAATTGCTTATTATTCCAAATCTGACGTTTGAAATGGCAGTAGAAAAAGCCTTAATAATTGAAGCTTCTCAGGTAGGCAATCAAGAGCTGTCGCAACTGGGTTCTTCACAATCAAGTGTTGAATCTATCAATAGAGTTTCGCGACCATCTAGTCATACTACACCAAAACAGTTTAATTCGAATAATTATTCCCGGCCTACATTAAATCTTCATGAATTAGGTATTGAGAATATGTGTTTACGTTGTGGTCGATCAAACCATATAGCTCGTGACTGTCGCATTAATACCAGTAAGCTACAGTGTGACTTATGCCATCGCAGGGGTCATGTTGCAAAAGTTTGTATCACTACACTTACAAAGAATAAGTCAAATGAAAAGGTACAAGCAGTTGAATACCAACATGATGATTATATTGCAGATATTCAACATATACATGATCTCTCTAGGAGTAATCGAATTATTGACATATTCAGTGGAGCATCTTGTGCAATCGAGAATGCTGGAAAATACTATGTGGATATTCATATTGAAGATCAAGTACAACGCTTTGAGGTAGACTCTGGCGCAGGTTACACACTCTTGCCAGAACACATCTATAATAACCTTGGTTTAAACAACAAACTGCATACTACAAATATAAAATTTCGATCATATACTAATAGTATTTTTGAACCATTGGGTTTTGTGCAAGTTCCAATTCAATACAAAGGTATGAAAACAACGGATGTAATGTTTATAGTACAAAATAATTTTACACCCATACTGGGTCGAACTTGGATTCGCCGTTTAAAAATCAACTTACCTGATCTTGATGAACCTCAAACCCAAAACACTATGGAAATCAATTCATGCTCAATTGAAGATACTATCAATGACATTTTCAAGAAATATTCTGATATATTTGAACCAACAGTGGGCTTAATTCCAGGGTTTACATGTTCATTGAAACTTAGAGATAAGGCAAAACCTGTGTTTCTAAAGGCACGTAATGTACCTTTTGCATTGCGTCAAGCTGTTGATGAGGAGCTTGATGTCCTGGAACGTGGTGGCATCATTGAGAAAATAGACTGCACTGATTGGGGCTCACCTCTAGTTGTGGTGCCTAAGCCAGATGGGAAAGTGCGTCTGTGTGTGGACTATAAAATTGCTGTCAACCCTCAATTACAAGCAGCTCACTACCCAATACCAAAGATTGATGAAATACTTCACAACCTTCGAGATTCAAAGTTCTTTTGTACACTAGACCTCTTCAAGGCCTATTTACATGTGGCTGTTGATGAAGATAGTAAAAATGTACAAACTATATCAACACATCGTGGTACATTTCGTATGAACAGATTATCCTTTGGGATAAAATCGGCACCAAGTGAATTCCATCGTATCCTAGATCAAATACTTAATGGACTGGTGGGTGTCACAACTTACTTTGATGATATTGTTGTACATGGACCAACATTGGCAGACTGTATACAAAACCTAACCTCCTGTCTTACACAACTACAAGAATTCAACTTGCACATAAATAAATCAAAGTGTCAGTTTTTCAAGGAAAAGATTTCTTATCTTGGCTATATTATTGAGCATAACAAGATTTCAAAATGCCCAGACAAGGTAGCAGCAATCATTCATGCCCCTCGACCAAAGGATGCTGTAGGGGTTAAACATTTCTTAGGTCTGATTACATACTATTCCAGGTTCATCCCAAATGCATCAACAAGGACATATCCATTGAGGTGTTTATTGAAAAAGGATAAGAAGTTCCAATGGTCACCCTCCTGTGAGTCTGCTTTTGTCAACCTGAAAAATGAAATTGCAAGTGACAGAGTATTGATGCCATTCAATCCATCTTTACCTATAACTGTAGCATGTGATGCCAGTCCATCAGGAGTTGCAGGTGTTCTATCTCATATAGTAGGAAATGTTGAACGCCCAGTAGCATTTGCATCCAGATCTCTGACAGTAGCAGAACAAAATTATAGTCAGTTGGACATGGAGGCACTAGCCATTAAATTTGCAGTACAAAAATTCCACTCATATATTTATGGAAATGAATTCACACTTATCACAGATAATAAACCATTAGCAAGAATTTTTCATCATGACTCAAAAATACCATCTATGACATCTTCTAGACTACTTCGATATGCTGCATTTCTCAGTGAATATAACTATAGAATCCAAGACCGAAAAAGTGAGGAACATTCTAATGCTGACTATTTTTCAAGGGCACCTCTAAAACTGAGAGGAAGTAACATTTTGCAAGATGATGACATCATTCACTCTCAGACAATTAATCAAATATCAACAGCCACCATAACAAGTGAAGTGATTGCTGCAGAAACCAAAAATGACTCTGAACTATTGTTGTTAAAAGAGGAATTACTATCTGGCAAATGTTACAATGTAGAATATACACTACAAAATGGAATCTTATTCCGGGGTCACAGGATAGTAATACCAAAGAATCTTCGTTCCAGTGTTCTAGATGAACTTCACCATACACACCTAGGAATAGTGAAGATGAAAAATCTTGCAAGACGATACTGTTACTGGAAAAATATTGACAAAGATATTGAACATCTTGTCCGGCAATGTAGGAGCTGTGCTGAAATTAGATCCAGTCCAACGCCAATTTCCAACCATCACTGGGAGGAGCCAGCATCTAACTTCCAAAGAATACACATTGATTATGCTGGACCATTTTTAGGGTATTTTTTCCTCATTGTGATTGATGCAAAATCCAAATGGCCAGAAGTCAAGATCCAGAAAGATCCACCTATCAGTACATCGACAATACGGATGCTCAAGGATATTTTCAGCATCCATGGGCTACCACAGATAATTGTCTCAGACAATGCAACAACGTTCACAAGTTCTGAATTCATGACATTTTGTGAAATGAATGGAATTGTGCAGAAGACAATAGCACCTGGACATCCAGCCACAAATGGCTTAGCAGAAAGGAATGTACAGACACTTAAACAGAAATTGAAGTCCATGTCACATGAGACTATGTCCATTCATGATAAAGTAAGAGACATATTGTTCCGTTACCGAGCTACACCTCTGCAAACAGGGAAGTCTCCATCTGAACAATATTTGGGACGCCAAATAAGAACTAAGCTCGATTTATTGCTTCCTCCAGAAGCAGCACCAAAAAACAAGACAATTTTGCCAGTGAAACGCCAGTTAAGCATGGGAGATCGTGTGCAGTCTCATTGGTACACTAACAATAAAACAATATGGAAATTTGGTTGTGTTAAAAAACGATTGGGCAGCCTACACTATCAAATCGAGTTGGATGAAGGTCGCCTAATCAAGAGGCACATTGACCAACTGAGATATTGTGAAGTGAAACCGAACAAACCACAAACAACACCAAATGTGAGTGATATAGAGGCTAACCCTAGGAATACAGAAAACTCCTATGTTTTCCCTTCAGAAATCAGAGTTGAACAGGATGGGGACCAACAGAACAATAGACCAATAGTTGTTATACCAGACGTTGAACCATTGATTCCACTGGATGCTGAACCAATACAGCAAAACAGACCAAGACGTCAACGCCAACCTCCACAATATTTAAGAGACTATATTACATAATTATTGTTATAAAGTGCTATGTATACTTAAATTTATTTCTAAAATAAGCGTGGGAGAGTGTCATGTGTTATATTTCAAATGATCAAACAGATGATTCATTTGGTTGCCATGGAATCATAAGAAACTCTTCATTCGAAAAATGGACTGGTTAACGCTATGATTATTCAATGTTCTATTAATTATGTTCTATCATTTAATCAAATAAAATACAAATTCAGATACAACAGAAAGTGTGGGAAAAACTAGTATAGTTAGTTATTATATAAGTTGATTAATATTTGAGTTAGTTAGTAATTATTTTTAGTTAATATATAAGTTAGTAAATATATGTTGTCAATAATTCTACAGTTGTGGTCTGACGAGTTGATCCCTGGTTTTTCGGTGCGTGAGCGGGCGGTAGTAGTAGGAAGCCAACTGCGCATGCTCTATTCATGCTTTATTCCTAATTTGAAAACTACGGCCAGAGACAAACAGGTTTTCTGCGCTTCAGCCAGCTTCAACTAGCCTAGTTGAGTCTAGGGCTAATGTCATTGCAATGCCCAGTAGCAGAAAGTTGGAGGAGAAGGGGAAAAATCGGCCAGGGATCAACTCGTCAGACCCCAACTGTACCTGTTCGACCAGAGATAAAAATTGTCATATAATGAACACTTTAAATGACAATGATATTTCTTGAAGTAGTTAGCCCATTTTTTAAATTTGAAATCTTTGTTTTTCTTCTTTTTTTGAGAGTTATTAGAGTTAAAACTCTTCTAGTTTTAGAGGTACAATAATTATTTCTTTAGAAACAATCTAATTGTTTTATTGCGGATGATGCCCACATTAGTCTAGAGACTTGTGCGTGGGTAGTGAGGTGAATGGGTGAATTATGAGAAACATCTATGGCTGAATGAGATTCGAACCGAAGCCAGCCAGAGCTCTATCTTATCACAGACAAGCGCTCCAAGCAATTGCGCTACCAGAGCCGCCAAATGTTCCATGAATTTAAAACCAATTCCTCACCTCGCTTCAATATGCGTCACTCCGTTCGAATGTGTTCATTTATAGAAGCGCAACCATACCTCGCTTCGCTTCTGTGTGAACCAGAGGCCAGTTGCTTTAAAAATTTACAAATTAAAATTTTAAAACTTCTAAAGATTTTGAAGCAACTACAAATACAAGTATAAATAAATTCGTTAGTAAATTGTTGCATTAATAATTCCAAATTAGTAATATTAGTAAACACAACAGGCTTCCGATTTTTTTCTGATGATCCCCATATCAGTCTCAGATATGGATTTTATTCTTGTATAATATTGATTTCAGTTATTGTATTTTAATAATTTTAATTCATCAACTCAATTTTTTTGCAGTAATAAAACGCTCCGACCGATTACACTATAACGGCTGTAAATTACACCAAAAAAATTGTACTTGGAAAGAATAAAAATTTCAGAGTACTGAATAATGACAAAGCTCAGATTACTAATAAGTGGACAGTAAATTTCTAAATCTTGTAATTCCTAGTGTAATTTCCTATCATTCTATGCACATAACCCGTCGTATATACATAATAAATAAAAGATCTGTCGGAATAACTCAATTCGAATTCTTTAATTGTGCTGTCAATGCAAATAAATTACGCCAAGTGCCAATGCCAACTTTGCTGGCCGCTAAAACTTGTCAAGTAAAGAAATGGACTTTCAACTAATTCTTGGTGCAGGTGCCAATTAATTTAGTTAAGCAATTTGCTGCATTGCCAAGGTGTCAAAGAAGCCAGTTCAATTGGAAACGACTAAATTGCCGTTAAAACCGATTAAATCGACGTATAAATTGGCTCAATTTAAATATACTTGAACTAATAATTTTTTATTTGTCTTTGCCAATACCGAAACAATAGTGAAATGAATAAGGAAATGAAAAATAATATCAACAATCGGATCAAGAGCAACTAATTTTCTGTTCTTTAATTTTGAAAAATAACAGTTTTTTTTTTGTTTGCTCACTGGATTTGCATTTGGTCATTTTCAGCTCACCAGTACTTTTCGCCCATTAACTCCTCCAATCTTTCCTTTCTTCTCCATCTTCCTTCTACCATAATATTATGATAACCCTCCTCTAGTACGTTGGAAACCATAATAATTGGAAGGTGGTTTAATCTTCACATACAGCACAGTACTAATATTTCAAAATAGTTCATGGATTTTATTCTTGTATAATATTGATTTCAGTTATTGTATTTTAATAATTTTAATTCATCAACTCAAACTTGCATGCACGGTGGTCGACTTGTATATTATGTACCCTACAAGCCCTTTTATGCATACGTTTTCGTATGGACGATAAAAAACGGACGTTTTTAAATACCTTGGAACAAATGAGCGCATTTATGCACTGTCGTCCGTTTCTAAAACATGTCGCAGTGTTTTAGAAACGGACGATAAACGCAGTGACGGCCGTCTGCTCAAAGTACACGGTAGCATATGGCCGTGTTTATGCAGACGCACGACAAACGCACGTTTCCCACTCCAAGCCGCAGTGCTGCCAACCTCCAGCACTTGTGCAGCGTACAACACAACAGGATCCATGATACTAGAACTATATTGGTAGCACTGTCTCCCCCACCATCATCCATAAGCAAACGTACGACAGAAAATTGAAGACGCACGACATAAAATCAAAACACATGACACAAAATTTACGGTCCGTTTTTTATCGTCCGTACGAAAACGCATGCATAAAAGGGCTCTCACAATGTCCCGCACAAAAGGGGGATCCGGGTGTTCTCCCTCAGGAAGAAGTTTGAAAAAACTCTCTAAAGGTGTAATTCCTATGCAGCGGCCAATACCATACGGCTCGGCCCTTACGACTCGGGCTTTACGACTGCTAGAGCCTACTGCTTCACATGTAAATCATTGGAACCAATTCCCATGACACGACTCGGGACGCGATGCGGCTCTAGCCGTTTAGAGTGATAATAGTTGTGCAATTTAAAAAATATTGAGCCGTCAGTTGGTCTTTATGCAGTTCTATAATATATCTTGTATTTATATAGAAGCCGCGGCCGGTACGACAATACTGGCCATTTGAGCAGATGAGACGTGCCGGCTTGAAGTCGCCTCGATGTATATACTGTACCTATAGAAAATACAGACATATTTATATTAGAACTGCATCAAGACCAACAGACGGCTCAATATTTTCAAATTACACAGCTGTTATCACTCCAAACGGCTAGAGCCGCCTCGCGTCTCGAGTCGTGTCATAGGAATTGGTTCCATTGATTTACATACAATAAGTCAAACAGTATGCAATCGCAAGAGCCGAGTCGTTAGGGCCGAGTCGCAATGGCCGAGCCGTATCGGCCGCCGCATACGAATTACACCATTAGACCGCATTTTTAGCGTTTCTTGACATAAATCCTTTCCTTTTTTCCCTACATTATGGGTCAAGGTGAATCCTATCTAGTGCTTGAGTCATCACCATGTGGAAGGGGGGGGGGGGGGTCCGGACCGGGGACCTCCTTTGGCTGTGCCCCTGCATTGCATATAGCCTGATAACGAATATTAGACTATTGAGTATGAAATATTACAGTGCCCTGACACTTGACACACTAAGCTACTTCAGTAGCTTACACAGCACCTCAATAAACAAAATCTTGTACGAATCCAATTCCTTCCCAAAGTTGTAGAATGAATCACGATACTCACGCTTATTTAAACAAGTAGTTTCAAACACTCGCACTTTGACATGCCGTGTTATTAAATCATATATCAAACCCTCCCGCTTTATGTCAGCGACACAACGTAGCTTAAGACTACTTAAATTGCAAAGCATGATTCCACCAAGTAATTATGTGTGTTATAAATGATTTCACCCGGATAAAACTTGTTTACTGGATTAAACAGAACATTCAGACTGCATCATCAATGTGTCACACCCTAAAAGGTGGTTCAAGCCTTCGATTTCCATATTTTCAGAATGTTCTCCGAGTAAACATCGTTATTTGAGTGGAGCAAGGTTGATTTTATCTCGAAATATGCATATAAATATAAACAGAGATTGTGTATTGGGATTAATTTGCAACTATGCAAATTGTGTTCGCGAACTTGGATTTATAATTTAATATTTGGAGCAGAGTTGATTTCTTGTGTGTATTTCAATTTTTTCTGCTAGAAAACGTGTCTTGGATTACTAATTCTGTGTAGTATAAGGGAAAATATTTAATTTCTTCATCTTCCACCTTCTTCTTATTTTTCTTCTCCTCCCCGCCTCCCACCTATTCTCCTCCACTACTTCTTCTTCTCCTTCTCCTTCTTTTCCATCACTCTCATCCTCCTACTCCTTCTCATTCTTCTTCTTTTCCTTTTTCTTCTTCATCCTCATTTTTTCTTCTCCTTCTTCCCTCACTTCTTCTCATATTCTTCTTTCCATATTCTTTTTCTTCTCCTCGTATTTCTCCTTCCTTTTTTGTCCACTTTTTTCTTTTCTTCCTTCAATTTCCTCTCTTCCCTTCATCAACATTTCTCTTCTTCCTCTATCTCATCCCTATCACCTTTCTTCTCCTCTCTTCCCAGCCATCTTTATGTCCTCTTTTTCCATCTTCCTCCATTTTCCTCTTTTTCCTTCCTCCTTCAATCTCCTTTCTTTCCTCTCCTCCCTCTTCGCTCTTCTTGCATTTTATTATTCTTCTTATTTTTCTTCTTCTTGTTCTTACTTGTCTATTTCTCCTTATTTTTCTTCTTCTTGTTTTTTTTCTCCCTTTTTTGTCTTCTCAATTTCCTCTACTCCCTTCTTCCTTCAGTCCCCTTCTTCTTCATCCATCTTCCTCCATTCTCCTCTCTTCCTTTCTCCGTCAATCTTCTCATTTTCCTCTTCTTCTTTCTTCTTCTTGCACTTTCTTCTTCTCCTGCTTGTTATTATTATTCTCCTTCAGAGTCCTTCTCCTCTCCCTTCTCCATCCTCTTCTCCTCCTTCTCCTTCACCACTTTCTCCTTCTTCTCCTTCTTATCCTTTCCTTCTTTTATTATTTTCTTCTCTTTTTCTCTTCTTCTCTTCTTCTCGTCTTGTCTTCTTCTCTTCTTCTCATCTTCTAATAGTCTATCCCATCTTATCTTATTCTCTTATTCTCTTCTTCTGGTCTTGTCTTCTCCTCTTCTTCTCGTCTTGTCTTTTTCTCTTCCTCTCCTTTCCTTCTTTTATTATTTTCTTCTCTTCTTCTCTTCTCCTCTTCTCCTCTTCTTCTCTCCTTTTCTTCTTCTCATCTTGTCTTATCTCTCGTGCTCATCCCTTCTTCCTCTCATCCTTTTTTTCTTTTTCCTATTTTCCTATCTTCCTATCTTCCTCTCTTCCTATCTTTCTATTCTACCATTTCTTTAGTTTTAATTATTAATGAAGCTTTTTTCTTGATACTGTGGGTTAATTGGAAGAGGGGGCTTGTATTCCTCAACATCGCCCACAGCACTTTTTGTATTGTAAAGTGCGAAATAAAGGTATTTTATCTATTTATCTATCTATCATCCTTTCTCCTCTTTATATTCTTTCTCGCAGCTCACCTTCTATCCACTCTATTCCACTGAGTCTTTCCCCTTATCCGTATCTCCCATTCTTCATTCCATCTCATTTCCTTCTCTCTTCAACAACGCCATTCATTTTGACGCGCATATCATATAATTTAATTTACACCTTCACGATCCTGTCTACAAGTTTATCTCGAAATCACCTCCGGAAAAAAATTCTAGTGAACATACAAAAATTCTACTGCGCCTTTCACAACCTTTCACGCCCTGCTACACTAAATTTGCTCTTGTTTTATCAAAAATTTGAATAGAAATTACAAAATTTCTGATTAAATTCAGCCGAAAACAAATCAAGATTAGTATCAACACCAGGCCAACTTAATTTACTATCTCGTGAGTTGAACCAGATACAAGGCATTTCAGAGCACAAGATAAGTTGATACGATTAATCGGATTAGAGCTGATTCCAGAGTGATTAAACTTGTACTCGCATGTTGATAACTTTTAGATGAACAGTACTCATGTTTCGCGACTCGAAATCGTGCTCCCAATCTTGAAATTCATTACTTTCAAGATATCAAACTGAGATGTGCTGTCTACAGCTATTTATTCAACATCAAATTTGCATATCACATTAAGATAGTGTTAGATTATTTTGTGAATCTTTCCCACTGAGTGCAGTTTCAAATTTGGTGTATCAGTATACTTCTGAAAATGATATCAAGGACCACTGTCCTGATAACAGCTGGTTTTTAAGTTGGTTCAAAAAGACGCTTCTTATCCCTCTCCGTTCATCTTCTTCTTTTCTTTTTTTTCTTCTTATTCTTTTCCTTCTCCACATTCTTGTTGTTTTTCTTGTATTATGTCGTCTTGTCTTATCTTTTTCTTGTCCTCCTCCTTCTCATCCTCCTCCCCCCTCCTCATCCTTTTCCTCCTTCTTCGCCACCACCTTCTCCTACTCCTTTTGCTCCTCCTTATCCTCCTCTTCCTTCTCCTCCACCTCCTCCTCCTCCTCCTACTTCTCCACCACCTCTCGTCCACCCTCTAATTCTCCTTCTCCTTGTCCTCCCTCTTCGCCTCACCTCAGTTTTCTTCTTCTCATTCTTTTTCTCCTCCTTCTTCCTCCCCTGTTTCTTCTCCTATTTCATCTCCTTCTCCTTCACTCTTACCCTCTCCTTCTCCTTGTCCTTCTCCTTCCTCTCCTTCTTTTCCTTTTTCTTCTCTTTCTTTCTCTCATTCTTTTTCCCCTTCTTCCTCTCTTTTTTTCCTCTTCTAATTTATCTTCTTCTTTCTCTCCTTCTTCTTCTACTCTTTCTTCTTCTTCTTCTTCCTCTTCTCCTCCTCCTTCATCTTCTTCTTCGTCTTCTTTTTTCTAAAAACAGCTGGTTGAACAAGGTGCTCAGTTTCCGTCTCTGTTTTTCTTCTTTTCCTTCTCCACATCCTTGTTGTTCTTATTCTGTACAATCTTCTCTCTTTCATCTTCCTCTCCTCCTTCTTCATCATTATTTAGTTTTTTCAATTCCAGCATGAGATGGAAATTGACATGAGCTTGAAGCATTCAATTTTTTGCAAACTCCAACTTTAAAAGGAGGCTAAAAGGTATTTCAATAGTAATGGCTGGTTTGATTTTCCCTCTTAGATAAGAGAATTAATCAAGGTTTAGGATTTGCTGCCCGTATTTTGTGAGCATTAAGTGATCCGAATATATTTAAAACCTTGCTGTAACTTCAATGTAGCTAAATTATCTACAGTGTTCGCAATAACTTTAAAAAAGTAGCAGAATTATAGTTTTTATATTTTGCAAACAAAATATAGCTATTTGTATATTTGTCTCTCTAGCTTTTTGTCTAACGATTCACTGACATTGACATATGGCATTGTCATGAGCGTAAATTATTATATTTTTTGCATATCTTGCAATAATTTACTAATTCTTCCCCCTGGTTAAGTGTCAAGAATAGACGACTATTTGACCAAACTTTGCCATTTCATGTAATTGCATCGCTCTCGATAATTATCATTACCGAAGTTAATTTCAATTAAGATCATACAAATTGAGATCATTGTACATAATTGTTTGCACTATAAAAATAGCATTATCTGAGTATACTATTGTACATCTATGTGATGTTGATAATTTTGTTTTTAACCATTCATATACAAATTTTGTAAATTTACATGAATAAAGAAAGATAATCTAATCTAATCTAACCCCCAAGGAAAAAATTCTGGATTCACCCCTATTTGAAGTAAATTTTTAATGAAATTTTTACATTATGATGAAAATAACGTTCAACATGAATTGTTATGGGGGACAATGCCATTCTCATGCCACGCTAACTACACCTAGAATTTGCATTATTAACACATAACTTACATTAAATTTGTTGTGATTTCACATATTTTACATTATGATGAATATAACATGCAAAATAACGTTTACCAGGTGAAAAACTTCAAAATAAAACCCTTTTATCAAGGTAAATCTTTGATCACCTTAGTGGACGAGATCCACTTGATTACTAAATATTTCCCAATTCGTCCAACAAAGGGTATTCATTGAATTTTAAAGGATAATGTAAATGATGTTGAAAACATACCAAAATTGGAAGCATGCCAAGAAAGTCAAAATTTGGATGTTGTCCATTTACCTAAAAAAAAAGAAATATGTTATAATTCAATATTAATGCTGAATTGATTTCATTCTTAAACTGTAACAATAAATAAATGTGGAATAATTCGAAATAATTTTGTCATGAATTTAAAAATTTTAATTGTCATGCATATTCGTAAAACATCTTTACTGGGGTATGCTTATTTTCACTTTGCTCATCTATGATTGTAATACCTGTTATACATATCTCATGGGAAAAAAACAAAAATAACCGAATTTATAACAAATAAAAAAAATTAAATGAGAAATTCCTAACAATTTTGTAGTAAATTGATATGGATTTGTATTAATAGTCATGAATTATACATTATACACTGTACATAGTACATTATACATTATACATTATACATAAAACATTATACATTCTACATTCTACATTATACATTATACATAGAATTTACGGGAATGATTTTATTGCAGCTCACTTCTTGGAAAAGGTAGTTAAAATAATTGCATTATACATTATACATTATACATTATACATTATACATTATACATTATACATTATACATTATACATTATACATTATACATTATACATTATACATTATACATTATACATTATACATTAAACATTATACATTAAACATTATACATTATACATTATACATTATAGATTATAGATTGTACATTATACATTATTTGTGGAGATAACTATCAAGTAGATTAATTTTTTTAAATAATGTTTTACTCACATATATTGGAGATGCTTGAGGAATGCATGACGTCAGGCTGACGAAGCTTCTTTTCAGAAGTGAAATGCATTCCTCAAGCATCTTCAATATATGTGAGTAAAACATTATTTAAAAGTGAAATACAGTGTCAGTTTTAGATTGTTCATTAAGTATTTCGTCATGGAAATCATCACAGATAGATTAATTCATTAATAGTCAGGTCACATGATTTTTGAGGCTGATTCAACAGTCAATCTAAAATTTGATGCTAAGCCAAAAAAGCCTTATACGACCAAATCTACGGGAATGATTTTATTGCAGCTCACGTCTTGGAAAAGGTAGTTAAAATAATTGATGGTATCAGTCCAGCCATGACATTTGCATAGTACATTATACGTTGGCCGGTTTATTTTGGCAATAATCATGAATGCTCACCGGATTTGGGAAGAAGTTTATTACATGCATGCCAAAAAAAGGAATATTTGGCAGCTGAAAGCTGAAACGGTTGAATATTTATTTCTGGTTGAGCGGTGCTGATTGCTGTAATTTATTTCAAGCAATAGCAGAATTAGGGAGTTGTGTTCACTCTTATGAGCTTCATTCATTCACGTTCCTAAGATACATTCACCTTCCTAGATTCATTCACCTTCATTCAGACACGTTCCTAAGATACAGTAAGTTGTACGATTGAAAATCTTCTATCACTGTGTCACCCCATGCTTTTCCTCAATAGACCGCAAATTTTTCATAAAAAGTTCATTTAAAAAGATACATTCCCGAAAATTCAGTCCTACTGTTCAAATTCCTACTGTAAATTGCAAGTTCATGAATGCTATATCTTTCCTTCTTGTATTTTATTAATTTTTTTCTAATGGATTCCATAGTTTCTATGAAAATTTCATTAAGATCTACCAGAAAGGTCCATAGAAAATAAGGAGATAAATTGTGTTCGTTCTGTAACTGATACCAAAGAAGAAGAAGAAGAAGAAGAAGAAGAAGAAGAAGAAGAAGAAGAAGAAGAAGAAGAAGAAGAAGAAGAAGAAGGAGAAGATGGAGATGGAGATGGAGATGGAGATGGAGATGGAGATGGAGATAGAGAAGAAGAAGAAGAAGAAGAAGAAGAAACAAAACTATTTTTCTATAACTGCTGATGTTCATTTTTTTGTGATTTTGGAAGCATATGACGAAGAAGAAAAAACCGAGATGGATGAAAAGGAAAAGATAAAAAAGAAGAAAAAGGAAGAGGGGAATAAGAAAAAGGACAAATGAAAAATATAAAGAATAAGAAGTAAAAGGAGAAGAAGAATAAGAAGAACAAGAAAAAGAAGAAACCGATGAAGAGGAATGAGAGAAGAAGAAGAAGAATAAAAGAAAGAAAGAAGAAGAAAAGGAAAAAGAAAAGAAAGAAAAAGAGTGAGAAGAAAAGTAAATAAGAGAAAGAATAAGAAGAAGTAGAAGAAGAAAAATAAGAAGTAAAGGAAGAAGAAAAGAAAGAAGAAGAGACAGGAGAAAAAGAGAAGAAAAGGAATAATAAGATTAAGTAGAAGAAGAAAAATAAGAAGAAAAGAAAAAAGAAGTGTGAGAAAAAATATAAAAAGAATAAGAAGAATAAGAAGAAGAAGAAAAAGAAAACAATGAAGAGGAATGAGAGAAGAAGAAGAAGAAGAAAAGAAAGAAGAAAAGAAAGAAAGAAGAAGAGAGAAATAAGACGAAAAAGAAGAAGAAAAGAAAGAAAAAGAGAGAAGAAAAGTAAAGAGGAGAAAAAATAAGAAGAAGTAGGAGAAGAAAAATAAGTAGAATAGGAAGAAGAGGCAGAAGAAAAAGAGAAAAGAAGAGGAAGAATAAGAATAAGAAGAAGTAGAAGAAGAAAAATAAGAAGTAAAGGAAGAAGAAAAGAAAGAAGAAGATACAGAAGAAAAAGAGAAGAAGAGGAAGAATAAGATGAAGTAGAAGAAGAAAAATAAGAAGAAAAGGAAGAAGAAAATAAAAAAGAAGAGTGAGAAAAAATATAACAAGAAGAGGAAAATTAAGAAGAAGTAGAAGAAGAAAAAGAGAAAAAAAGAAATTTAGAAAGAAAATAGCAATAAAGCAATAAGATCTCTAAGGAGAATGGGTAAATAAAAGGGAAGAAATTGCTAGCAAAAAAGCAAGTGGCAATTGGCAAAAAAGAGGTATAACAGTGAAAGGAAAAGAATAATTGGTCGAAGAATGCATTGATGAAGATGGTTGAAGAGGAAGAGCAATAAAAAAGAAGATCGGAAGAGTGGGTGTTGGTTAGCTAAAGGCCACAGCACTAACCAGAGCGTAACATCAAGGACAGTGACCTAGTGACTATCAACAACACCGCTCTCTCTCACAGTCTCTCTCTCTCTCACACAATATCTCTCTCCTGGTTAAGTATCAAGAATGGACGAAGTTTTGCCCAAACTTCTCCATTTCATGTAATTGCATCACTTACCATATATTACCATTATTGTCATTACCATATTTAATATCATTAAGATCATACAAATGAGATCATTGTACATAAAATCACTATATCACTATAAAAATTAGAATTATCTGAGTTTACTATTGTATCTATGTGATTTTTTTTTGTTTTGTTTTGTAAGATTATGCTTTTAACCATTCATATGCATAATTTGAACATTTGCATGAATGAAGAAAGATAATCTTATCTCCGCCACTTATTCACTCTTTCTCTTTTTAATCTACTTCAAAATTTACAAGAACGAAAAAAATTCTGATTTGTAACCACAAGCAATATATGCTGAGTTTGAGAGCTTGAATAGAAAAAGAATAGTCTGTGATAATTTGGGGTGTATGAGCGGGAATTTGCCAGTAACTTCACGAATGTCCGCCAGAATTGCATCCGGTAATTTTTCTCTTATTCTTTCTTTATTCTTATCTTCTTTTCTTTTTTGTACCAATCATCATCTCATTTGTTGTGTACAACTCCACGCCCCCTCACTAACAATCCTAGTATGGAAGCTATTCGCCACCAGCTGAGCTGTAGGCCTATTCATTAGTGAATTCCCAGCAGAGCTGAAGAGGCGGTTCATTCATGATGTGCTGCCATTGAAAAAATCAACTAACAGAGTTAGAAGAAGAAGAATTTATGAAGAACATTAAGAAGAGAAGGGAGAAGAAGAAGGAGAAAAAAAGATGAAGAAGACGATGACGACGAAAAAGAAGACAAACAACTAGGAGCGGTGTATAGAGGAGAATTGTAACTATTGTAACTGGGCTATATTTTTTAGATCCGATGGTTCGGGACCCACCTAAAACTGTAGGTCCAACTTATCAATCACCATCATCCAACTCATTACCCACGCACAGGTCTCAGACCTATGTGGGCTTCATCCCCAAAAAAAGGGAAGAAGGAGAGGAAGAGGAAGAAAAAAGTAAAAGAAGAATAACACGAAGAAAGAGGAAGAAGAAAGAGAAGAAGAATACGAAGAAGAGAGTAGTAGAAGAAGAAGGAGAACAAGAGCAAGAAGAAGATGAAAAAGAGAAAGAAGAAGGAGGGGAAGAAAAGGAAGAAGAGAGTAGTAGAAGAAGAAGAAGAAGAAGAAGAACAAGAAGAAAAAGAAGAAAAAGAGGAAGAAGAAAGGAAGAAAAGAAGAAGAACGAAGGAAGAGAAAAAGAAGAAGAACGAAGGAACAGAAAAAGGAAGAAGAAAATTTAGGAGGAGAGGAAGAAAAGAGTAGAAGCAGAAGAAGAAAGAAGAAGAGTAACAAGAAAAAGAGGAAGAAGAAAAGAAATAAGAAAAGTAAGGATAGAGTAGAAGAACAAGAAGAATGAAAGAAAGAAGAAGGGGAAGTAAAGAAAGAATAGAGTACAAGAACAAGAAGAAGAAAAAAGGAAGAAGAAAAGGAAGCATAGAGTAGAAGTACAAGAACAAGAAGAAGAAAAAAGGAAGAAGAAAAGAAGAGAAAGAGAACGAAGGAAAAGAAACATAAAAAAGGAAGAAGAATACGAAGGAGAGGAAGAAGAAAAAGAAAAAACGAATAACAAATGAGTAGAAAATGAAGAAGAAAAAGAACAACAACAATGCTGACGAAGAGGAAGAAGAAAAGAGAAAGAGAAGAACAATGGAGAAGAAGAGGTCTCAGAGCAATGTGGACTTCATCCTCAAAAAAAAAATTCAACCAACTACGCAAAAATTTCTGAAAAACCAGATCGAATATTGTGCGAATAAAGTTGAGTACGCTGAGTAAGTTGAGTGACTGGAGTCGACTGTTGATCTGTTGAGTCGACAGGAGTCCAATCGGAAGGCGTGTGAAACATCAGAGATGACTCAATTTTATAACATCAAATTGCAAGAATCCCCAGGGCCGAGTCAAAAAAAGTTAATTAACATAACAAATAAAGAAATGCGTACGGCTTTTCTTGGTGAGGAGACCCCTAAGGGCATTACCACCTCGCCGCTTGAGCCATGTTATTGGAAACGTAGTGAACCTACAGTTTTCGGTGGGTTACGAACCACCGGGAAGTGATTTTATAGCAGAGGGGGTCTTATTTGCTGGCCAATCCAATCGGTCACCCTTAGAGAGGGGTCTCAGGAGAGCGTTGCTTATCTAATCTGATTGAACAGATACCTGCTACGGGCCATGGCTATCTCTGATAACTTAACAGTCCCAAATTTATTCACACAATCCAATATTAGATAATTTTTTTCAATTTCGATAATTTTTTCAATTTCGATAATTTTTTCAATTTCGATAATTTTTTTTAATTTCGAAGTGATGTAACTTTGTTTGGGTGTACTTTCAGCTGTAGGCTTAAGCAACATTCATTTATTCTTCTGAATTTAATTCCCTGATAGTTTTGTCAGAAGAAAATACGAGTTTTCTGTTATTTTCTGTACATTGATTCCCTAATTATTGATAATTTTTTTTAAGCTCGAAGTGAAGTAACTTTGTTATTTATACAATTAACTCCTTGTTCTCTGACAAAAATTGTAGGGAACTCATTTCTGAAGGAAAATGTTGAAAAACTTATTAGAGTGAACACACTTTAGATAAATTCGGCTTTATTGTATAAAACATACTAGTTTCACAATGTTTGCTTCAGCTCACTATATATATGTGGTTTGAGCAATTAAAAATTCCTAAGTTTACAAGATTTGGGTGTTTTTTCAGCTGTAGGATTAAGCAACATTTATTCATACTTTAAAATTTAATTCCCTACAAGTTTTTTCAGTAGAAAATACGAGTTTTCTGTTAAATTAACCTAGCCAATCTACTTAAAACTTGAAAAAAGTTGTATTTTGGACCATTATTGCTTATTTTGCCAAACATAACAAAAGTTACTCCAGTTACCGACTCAAAGCCTTATTATAAAGAGCCACAGCAGTCGCCTTCGCGCGCCACAAGGCTGTGGCCGAAGCTTGCCACAGCAATCGCCTGTGCAGGCTACTGCAGTCTCTCAGGCAAGCCACAGTGTGCCACGTCAAAGTCACAGAATCGCTTTGAATAATAGAATTATTCTAAATGTAATCAATTTAATAAAAACCACCACATATGCCCCTAAATAACGCAACAATTATCTATAAAAACTGTAATTTATGGAAACCGAATTTATTAATTTCGAATTCCTCAAAGTGCTATTAATTTATACTGAAGACTTCCGCAAGCTTTTGTCAATATCCGTCATTGCGGAAGTCTTCAGTATAAATTAATAGCACTGAGGAATCCAAAATAAATAAATTCTATTTTTGTATACATGACAATTTGTTTTTTATTGCCGATGATGCCGACATAAGTCCAAGACTTGTGCGTGGGTAATGAGGTGAATGATTACACATAGATGCCAGACGGAGGAGCGGGATTCGAACCCACGACCACTTTAAAAACAGCAAACTGAAGTTGCTACGCCCCAACCAACTGCGCCAAGTGGCCCGCCAGTTGTCAATTACTTCAAACAAACTTGTGTAATTTATAATGGGAAACTAATCACATACCGTAACAACATTAGCCTACAAACAAACATAACCTCCAAATGATGACAAGACAGTACAGAACTATTATGGACGACTATGAAAAGCAATGCAACTGTGGCACTCGTTGGCGACTGGTGTGGCTCGGTATAATAAGCGTCACAGCAAATAATGGTCGGCTGCCAAGGCGACAGTCGCACGGGCTTGCCTCTAGAAGCGAGGATAGGCGACTCGAGTGGCCAGTGACCGCGACTAAAGGGGGCGTGGTTACTGTCACAGCTGTGGCTCAGTATAATAAGCTCCATAAATACATTGCATGTATCGCTTCAAGTGGCTTGTCTGAGAGTCTGTGGCGGTGGCACGAGTTTGCGACTGCAGTGGCTCTGTTTAATAAGGCCCTAACTTGCTTTATTCTACCTCTTAGCTGAATCTACTTGAAATAATAATAACAAATTTGTAAGTGAATATCATTTATACTGTACTATATGAATTGATATTCTCACCCAGCGGACAAGGGTTCGCTGGGTGGTGCCAAGAAATTTTAATTTTATTGCGAAATTGTTTGATAAATTTTCTTTTCTATATTTATTTATCAAAAATCGTCACAGCACATCATAATATGGGATTTGACATCCAATTTGACATGTGATTTGTCAAAGTTCTATTTCTAAAATTAAAATATTAAGAATTCGTTTTATAGATTTTTTGTATTCGTTTTTTATTAGCAATGAAGATGTATTTGTAAGTGAAATGAAGGCATTAGGCTACATATTTCTGAATAAGGTCCATTTGCGACTGGGCTCAAATACGTTTAAAAACTTTATAAAAGTGATGATAATACTATGAAATACACATTCAAAACTCAACGAAAGCGTTGATAATAACTCAAAATTCCATTTGGTTATCGATAAAGTAGTACTTATTTCAATCTTCGGTGAGTTTAATGGAATACGTTCCTGAAGACAAGTACGATCACAATGATGAATAATATCCGGTTTGTAGACTACATACTCTACTCACTCGTGCCCGATAAAAATACGGACTCGTTTACAAGATACATGACTCCTATAAGAATCCATCTCATACTTTCGAAAGCTATATAACTCACATGTAATTTGTGTAGGGCTAATACCTAACACGGCATTTCCTCTGTATTATTTATGAATATTTATGAAATAATTTCGGTCCTAATAACTCTATCCTATTGGATTTTTATGATGGAGAGACGAGACAGATGCTGTAGTATAGCTGGAGTCTTGTGACGATTTATTCAAAGCCTTGTTTATGATTCATAAATAAGAATGAAATTTAATTGGTAGGGAAAGAAATTGAATAAATAAAGCATAAAAACTGTGATGAAGTCATAGCTACTAGATAATTATATTTTTCGGCTTCTTATTGAATAGTATTATACCAAGAAGTGGGTAGAGGATGATAATATACTCTCTCATTCTCCAACTCACTCACTCTATCTCACTCTAACACCCTCTCTTTCACTATCTCTCTCCACCTCTCTCTATTTTTTTGTCACTTTCTCCTTCCTTCACACTTCTTCGTTTTCCCTCCGTTTTATCAATTATTTATCATTTACTTATATCACTTATTTATCATTTCTCCTTCCTAAATCTATTGCAGTCGCTGTCAAGAGAGTGGAGTCCATGTCTAGACTATTTTAAAATGCAAGCGTAGTGAGCTCGGTGCCGGCTAATTGCCAATAAACCGATGGTTATTCACATAAATGTCTCCTCATTTTCGCATATTTTATAGAATACCTTAATAATATTTATTAAACAACTGAAATTAATATGTTATGACTTCTTACTTTGGCTCTTGAATCTAAACAAAATTCAAAATTATGTGTTCTTTCTCTGAACACTATTGGACTGTGCTTTTAAATTGAGCTCCTCAATTGATATTTTTGATTTGGAAAGAATCAGTAATTGTATTCAAAGTGAAATGCCTAGTTCAACTTGGACATAACCTAAAATTAGGAATTTTCATTTTATAACTTGAAAAGAAAGCAGTAGTGGGCTATGCCTGTAGTATCTTTACTTGATTGTGTTATAAATAATAAATAATTGCGTAGTTAATGACTTGTAAATTTCTTCTATTAAATTCTCCCCCAAGGCCGACATGGGTGTGCCACTGAATTGCATGCATAGACAATATTTATAATTTATCAATAATTAGATAATACTGAAATTTTATTCAGGAGTTCAGTTCTTCATTAATTGTTTATACTGTCTTTCATATTTTTTATTGTTTTTATTCGAACGCTTCAAGAGCTGAATTTGGATTTGCTTAGTATCTTTTACTCTTGTCCTTCTTCTTTTACTACATCGTTTTCTTTTTTCTCCTTTTTCTCCTCCTTCTATCTTCTCCTCCTTCTTTTCTCTTCGTCTCATCTTTCTTCTTCTCTTGAAGTGTGTGACAAGAACGATCTCCTAATCTTTTCTTCTTTTCCTTCTTCCTCCTCACCATCAACATCTTCTCTTACTACTTTTTCATATTCACTTCCTCCTCTTCCTCCTACTCCTCCTCCTCCTCTTCCTCCTCGTCGTCATCGTCATCGTCGTCGTCCTTCTCCTCCTCCTCCTCCTCCTACTCATACTCCTCCTCCTCCTCCTCCTCCTCCTCCTCCTCCTCCTCATTATTCCACTTACTTCTACTCTTCATCTTCCTCCTCCTCTTCTCTTTCTTTTCTCTTCTTCTCCTTATCCTTCTTCTTTTCTTGAAGTGTGTGACAAGAACGATCTTCTAATCTTCTCATCTTTTCTTCTTTTCCTTCTTCCTCCTCACTATCAACATCTTCTCTTACTACTTCTTCTTATTCCACTTCCTTGTCCTCCTTCTTCTTTCTCCTTCTCTTCTCTTCTTTATTTCCTTCTCCTCCTCCTCCTCCTCCTCCTCCTCCTCATCATCATCCTCCTCCTCCTCCTCATTATTCCACTTACTTCTACTCTTCATCTTCCTCCTCCTCTTCTCTTTCTTTTCTCTTCTTCTCCTTATCCTTCTTCTTTTCTTGAAGTGTGTGACAAGAACGATCTCCTAATCCTTTCTTCTTTTCCTTCTTCCTCCTCACCATCGCCATCTTCTCTTACCACTTCTTCTTATTCCACTTCCTCGTCCTCATTCTTCTTTCTCCTTCTCTTTTCTTCTTTTCTAACCCTTCTTCTTTCTGCACCTGTTCAACTTTTTTCTTTTTCTTTCAGTTCCCCTTCATTATTTTCCCACATTATCATCAAATCTCTTCATAACTTTTCATTTCTCACCTTCTATCATTCCTTCGTTTTCTCGTGGTCTCATTCTATCCTTTTTCGCAGTTCCTTCCCTTTTCTTCCACGTTAAATGGGGAATTCAACTGTACAAAGTCCTTTAATTAGTTCGTGTTTTTTAATTTCTTTATTTAGATTATGTGGTTTACCATTTTATTCTGTTTTTTTTCTTCTGTTTCAACCATAACCCTTTTAGTTAGAAATGTCAATTTTTTAAAAAAGAATTTTGATTTTTATTAATTTTCTTAATATGTATAAATTTGAACCTTTACCTTGGCTCAACATTTTTTATAACAACACAACCTCTTTTCTTTTTACATTCTTTATCTCCCCCCCCCCCAATCAACACCTCACCCACTCCATCATACACCTTACCATCTCATCATACTCAAAACATTTTATTCCTCACCACCTACCCTTCCTTCCTTTTCTCGTGGTCTCCTTCTTCATTATTTGCTTTTTTGCAATACCTGCCCTCTTCTCACACAACCTCACTTGTTTCCACACTCTTTATCTTCCTTCCTCTTCACCCCCCCCCCCCCCAACCCTTATCACCACACCCACTCCACCCACCTCCCACACACCTTACAGCAGCAGCTTTTTGCTGGCTGCAACTACTCAAAATTAATTCGAACAACTTTTCAGCAACTTATAAGCCAACTTGTGCTTATTTGTCAGAAAAGTGTGCGCATTCTCTCCAATGCCGCTGCCTGTAGTCTGTTATCTGCCATGCCATCCATACATCTTCCAACGCATTTCTGTTTCTGGTTCTAACCGCATTCTACAAACTTAGGCAGATAAATCATAATAACTGCATGCCACCTCCGTTTCCTCTTCTTCTTCTTTTTATATTTTCTATTCTTCTTCTTCTTCCTTCTATTATTCTTTTAGTTCTTCTTTTCCGTTTTTCTTCGCTCCAATTTTTATTCCTCTTCTTCTCCATTGTTCTTCTTTCTCTTTTCTTCTTCCTCTTCGTCAGCATGGTTGTTGTTCTTTTTCTTCTTCCTTTTCTACTCATTTGTTATTCGTTTTTTTCTTTTTCTTCTTTTTCTTCTTCCTCTCCTTCTTCGTATTCTTCTTCCTTTTTTCTTTTTCTTTTCCTTCGTTCTTTTTCTCTTCTTTTCTTCTTCCTTTTTTCTTCTTCTTGTTCTTGTACTTCTATTCTTCCTTTTCTTCTTCCTTTTTTCTTTTTCTTTTTCTTCTTGTTCTTGTACTTCTACTCTATTCTTCTTTTTCTTCCTCTTCTTTTTCTTTTTTCTTTTCTTCTTCTTGTTCTTGTTCTTCTACTCTATCCTTACTTTTATTATTCTTTTTCTTCTTCCTCTTTTTCTTGTTATTCTTCTTTCTTAATGAATAATAAGACGAAATTGTCACAACCACATTTATTAAAACTTCGAGAAACTAGTTTCGGTTGTTACACCATTATCAATCTCAATGAAACTCAGTTTGATTGAGATTGATAATGGTGTAACAACCGAAACTAGATTCTCGAAGTTTTAATAAATGTGGTTGTGACAATTTCGTCTTATTATTCATTATGGATACCTTCCACAATATTACCTTCGCCGTTACTAAGAAAGTTCTTCTTTCTTCTTCTGTTTCTACTCTTTTCTTCCTCTCCTCCTAAATTTTCTTCTTCCTTTTTCTTTTCCTTCGTTCTTCTTCTTTTTCTTCCTTTCTGCTTCCTCTTTTTCTCCTTGTTCTTCTTCTTCTACTCTCTTCTTCCTTTTCTTGCCCTCCTTCTTCTTTCTCTTTTTCATCTTCTTCTTGCTATTGTTCTCCTTTTCCTTCTACTACTCTCTCCTTCGTATTCTTCTTCTCTTTCTTCTTCCTCTTTCTTCTTGTTATTCTTCTTTTACATTTTTCTTCCTCTTCCTCTCCTTCTTCCCTTTTTTTGGAGGATGAAGCCCACATAGGTCTCAGACCTGTGCAAGAGTAATGAATTGAATGATGGTGATTGATGTGTTGGACCTACAGTTTTAGGTGGCTCCGAACCACCGGGACGTGATTTTACAGCAAAGAACAGAGTCGTTTTTGCTGCAATCCAATCGGTCACCGTTACAAAGATGGCTCAAGGAGTTTCGTAGCTTAACTCTAATTGAACAGATACCTACTACGGCACTCGGCTATCACTTCTACGTTTATTCGTGGATTACTCAATTAACAACATATTATCTAACTATATATTATATTCCATACTCAGCTGATCTCAGAATTTGAAATTTGTAGCTGACTCTGTCAGCTGCATTGTAGTCTAGCCATCATTCCTCGAATAACACAACACTTTTATACCAAACTAGCTATTGTGCCCGTCCTTCGTACGGATTATGTTTAGAAATAAGACTAAATATGTTTCGGCTTTTTTTATAGCAACGATCATGAAGTTGTTAGCAGCTTAGAGGATACAGGTGTTCAGAGGATACAGTTTTTTTGTGGTACGGTTTTTTTACTGTACAGCGTCAACTGTACTGTGATGTTCACACGATCCGGCTTTGCTGCTTATTGCTGTGCTCTCCTCTTTCTTCCATTGCGCTTCCAGTTCAGTTTTATTTATTCCAGTCCAGGATTTTTTTTTATTTGTGTAAGATTTTTTTAAATAAGTTACTTACTGAAGGGTTCTCTTAAATTTTGATCAAAGTACGCAAATTCTGGTTTCAATATTCCACACATTTCTCGCCGCGCTGATCATTTTCTTTCTTTATTTTTATACTATAAATTACGTGATTTGTTGTTGTTCTCATGTGGTAATAATAGTGCTACCTGGCGAATTCCCAAGAGCCTAGCACAAACCGCACCTTCCTAGAATGTTAATTTTTGTTTTGATAAATTGAAATTAGAAAATTTTGTTTTTTTTCAACAAAGAAATAATTGATAAAACATAAGATGAGCTTTAATTCACCAGACATATGTTTCCTAAAAGACTGCAATGCTCCGACTACACAAGTCTGCAGACAGCGTAAATAACGCCGCGAAGGGCCCACCATTTATATTTGAGAACAGCTGATTGATATATCATGATAAATTACGTGATTTGTTCTTATTCTTATGTGGTAATAAAACTTGGAAGAAATGTATCCAAAATCGCACAATACTTGGTTTTTAAACGTTTATTATTCTGTTGAAAAAAAAGTTAATTTAGTTTTTTATAGCTAAAGACATTGTCAATAATGTTTTCAATACTGTTCAATAACTAAAATCCCGATCGATGCTCTCGTTTTTGAGGAGAAGGCCGCGTAAAATGTATCCAAAATCGCACAGTACTTGGTTTTTAAACGTTTATTATTCTGTTAAAAAAAAGTTAATTTAGTTTTTTATAGCTAAAGACATTGTCAATAATGTTTTCAATACTGTTCAATAACTAAAATCCCGATCGATGCTCTCGTTTTTGAGGAGAAGGCCGCGAAAAATACCTTTGCGGCCGTGACAGACAGACAGACAGACAGACAGACAGACAGACAGACAGACAGACAGACAGACAGACAGACAGAAAGTGAGATTAGACTATTTTCGGCTTATTTGATGTATAAAACGTAAAAATAACCAAAAAATATATAATTCTGATAAATGTACAGACAAAACTCTAATTTTATTTATATAGATAATGCCTCACTTTCATACTAAATGATGTGATGCCTGGTATAGAAGTGGATCCATCTTTATGCAACACGTGTGGACGTTTAAGCAACCGGGGTTAGTAATTATGAATTTGTACTATCAGCAGTTGTTTTAAAAACAATATTTCTATTTAATTATAGTATAAGTTTGAAACTGGACGTACTAGAACAACAGGCCTCCAGTCAGGCCCATGGCCCACATAAAGTCTTCCAGGGCTGGCTTTTTTTTCAAGTGAATATAATATATTAATTTAGCAAGTTCATCCTGAAGCCCCGGAGCACAACATGAATTTTTCAAGTCATTTTTTGCAAGTTTTATCCCTTTGGTGCCCTCCAGTCAGACTGTCCTAGCTTAGCCCCACTCATAAAAACTTTAAACCGGTTCCATTTTCTCCAAAATAAAAAAACTCGAAATCAAAACATTGAGATATACAAAATTCGTAGATGTTTATTCATTTTATTGTCAAATGTCAGTTTTTTCTCTAAACACTACTCCAGATTGACATATCAGGACAGCTTGCCATCTAAAATTCTCAGAATAGAATCTCTTTCGAAATCTCTGCGCCACTTTGACACAGTAAATAAGGCATGAACTAAAATTATTAATATATTTATATCTATGGCTAAAATATAGTTAGTACTGTAGTATTCATATAACTTGGCAGCGTGTAGCAGATGGGACAGCATACAACTGAACCCAGCATACTGCTGCCAAGTTATATGAAAACTACAGTAATTGTTTTTATGTTTCGAGTTTTTTGCACATAGAATGGAATACAGTATTTTGAAAGACTCTTAGTTTTAAAATGGTCGCATGTAGAGATAGTGGTATACTTTTTTATCATAGTTTAGTTGAAAGCTCCCAGTTTGTTCAGTATCTATTCTTTGCTTCAATTTACTACTTTCAATCGTTTTCAATGCTTAACCTCAATAAATTAACTTTTTTAATATTTCTCCTATATATTTAAAAAAAATTTGCAATCTATTCATCCTATAAATAATTTGACATCTTGACATCACATCTTTGACAGTTCCAATGACCCCAGAACGACAGCCATTTTAAAAAAGACAAGAGACTATCAACTTATGTCCACACTCCTCGTTCACATACCATTTATGATAAATCCAGTCGAAAACAACAGAAAAAATCTACTTAACTTAGTTATAACGTCAAAACAACAGAAAAAATCAACTGAACTTAGTCATAACTTCAAAACAACAGAAAAAGGCTTAAGCTGTCATAGCTTGAAAACCGACTAGAAATGATTTACTTCAAAGGGTGGAGAAAAACAAGATCCCAACTTTTCAGATATGGAGCAAACATAGATACTTCAATTCAATGCTCTCTCTCTTTCCGTCTAATGTCATAACGTGTTTTTTATACAGTTGTGTCACAAACATTTAAACGTAACTTACTATGATTGACAGAAGTGGAAATATTGAACTAATTAATGGTGGTTTTGCCCCAGTATTTCAACTTGAAGTACGTACTACCCTTCACTACATATTGAAACTGCCTATCGCTATCCATATATAGGCCTAAGCTCCTTCCTGTGTTGCAGAACATTTTTATAAAGGAAACGCTGAGGTCGCTGTGTAACTGAATGTACTGTACAACTGAAAAAATATATACATATAACAAACGAACTATTAGAAAAACATTAACTCGAGTCTGGTCACGTATAGAACCAAAGTCTACTACCGCTGTGGTTAACTACAAAAAATATATTTATATATATGTACGAAAGACACTGTATATATGGAGAGAATAACTAGTCAACTTGAGTCGTTAGAAAGATATATTTCAAACGGACGGCCATTTCTAACCGGCCAATAAATAGATGTTCCTGAAGAAAGCGACATGACGATTTATTTCTTGTTGGATCTATTGTAGAATGATCATATTTGCCATGTAGACATGTCTAAAAACAAGTGAAGTCTACATTGGAGGTCCGGCATTCTTGTCTAACAAGCGATGATTGATTTTTTGTGGGTTTTTTGCTGTGCCACTTGTTTTTAAGAGACAAGAGCAGCCTTGTAAGGACGCAGGATTGTCGAGCACTCGCTACGCTAACTAAAAACTCAATTGCCTTTAGTTTCCAACCTTTAACGTCTAACTTTCTGCTCTCGGTTAATAGAAAAATAATTATGGTGTAAAACAGATTTACACTATAAGATCTAGGTTAGTTTTACAAATTAAATTTGAAGAATATCACGAAAGCTGATGCTTTGCCTAATTATCATTTTTGTGTCTGGAGTGGAAGTGTTAATTTTTGATTGTGTCTTTCTCAAAAGATGGAATCTTTTCTCAAATTATTTCAAATTAAACGTAGAGTTGAAGAAAAAACGGAAAATATTGAGAGATAATATATTATGTGATTTGCTGAACAACAACAAAACCAACAACAAGCAGCAGAATAAGAATAAGAGTTTCAATGAGAATAAGAACAATAACAAGTACAAGAAAACCCACATAAACAAGAACAAGAACAAGAACAAGAACAAGAACAAGAACAAGAACAAGAACAAGAACAAGAACAAGAACAAGAACAAGAACAAGAACAAGAACAAGAACAAGAACAAGAACAAGAACAAGAACAAGAACAAGAACAAGAACAAGAACAAGAACAAAAACAAAAACAAAAAAAGAATAAGAATAGGAATAAGACTTGAAGTTGTCACATCCACATTTATTGAAAACCTTGAGTTACTAGTTTTGGATGTTACACTATTATCAATCTCAAACAAACTAAAACTAAAGTACAGAGTAACTTAATTATCACCCCAGCACATATTTATATAGTGGGGTGTTCACGAGTAATCAATATGAAAATATTTATACACAGACATTGTAAAAATTTATTATTATGTATCAAATGAAAATAAACTCCTCTGGACAGGGTTGTTCAGAGAAAATTGAATTGAATATAAAATAAACACGAAATGATACTATTGGCTGAGGGAGAAAGTGCCTCTAAGGCTTATGAAGGTCTGTGAAGGCCAAAACAAGACACGCCCTCTGGTGGGAGGAGCAACAAGCAGAAATAAGTGTCAAAATCAGGAACCAAAAACCGGGTAGACATAAAAAGTATCAATCAAGAACAATATGCCAGCAGGCTAAAATTACATTTTCAAATTAAAAAGTATAAAATAAACTTAAAAATAATAGTATGAGGTATTTAATTTTGAGGTATTATTACATATTTATTTGAGTGAAATGTTTCAGTGCCTCCCAGCATGTGAGGAAATTAACTTCTTGTGAAGGTATTAAGATAGATATTACGGTTCATGAGATAGTGAAAACAAGTGATGAATTTACAGATGAAAGTTTTGGGCTGTTTGAAATAATGATAATGATTCTTGAATTTCGTGATCCATAACGATCTGCGTTGCTTTTCAACTTTTATACTTATTACTTTATTGCTTTTTAACTTTTTTGCTTATTAACTTTTTATGGTGAATTTAACAACTTGCAATCAATTTTAATTGAAAATAAATAAATATTTACTCATTTAGGCTGAAACGTTTTCGAACCATGACGATTCAATTTTTTAAAAAATTGAAAACGCTCCAGCCTACGTGAGTAAATATATATTTATTCTCAATTAAAATTGACTGCAAGTCGTTAATTTACCATAAAAAGTTGATAATGCTTCATTTATTCAAAATTTGGAAAGAAGGAATATTCTTAATAATGATCATATATTGATTCATCTAATAGCTTCATGTGATATCTTTCCCTTCAAGAGTAAAATAAAGGAGAAATATTACTGAGAATATAAGGGGAATGGAAAATATAATTATGAATGAATGAATTTTATTTGATATAGGTTAAAACTACAAGAGTTTTTTCAGACACCTAAACTTTAATATAAGGGAATACAAGGGAAAACATGAAGAATGCCTTTACATTTGCTCATTATTTTTAAAAATCTGCAACATTTTTAAAATCCACCTGGGTATTAGGTTAGGGCTTGCCACATTCAGAGAATTTATGAGAAAAGTGTATATCTAATAGGTAACAATTCAAGCACTGTTGAAGTTAATGGCCAATATTTCCAATGACCTCCGTCCTTGGCCGATTTTTATTTAGACACGATTTTCGTGATCTGATCCCGTTCTAGGATTTCTACTTCTTTTTCTTACCTTTTATGTCACTCTTACTTTATTATTTCTGTCTCCCTGTGCGTATTTCTCTCTTTTTTTCATCTTCCAATTTTCTCTCTCACTCTCACTAACTCTCTCTTTTTTATTACATGGATCTTTTACAGTGTAAATGTTATAAAATTTATTTCCATTTTAATGTATATCTTTTTTTATTTTCTTCAATTTAATTTATTCTAATTTTGTATTTTCGTTCAATGTGCAATGGGTCTGTCAAGACCTAGTACAGACAATAAATAAATTTCTATCTATTTTTCTCTAGATTATTTTCTAGTCTATTTTTCTCTCTAGTTTTCAAACTATTTAACCATTCATTCAAACTATTTAACCGTTCATTGTACTATCACTTGAACTATGTGGATCTGAGAGTTGCTAATATTAATAATACTTTTATCATTCATGTACATTGTAAATTTACACAAATAAAGCCATCTGAATCTGAATATCTCTGTATGCTGCTCTCTAGGATTTATCCTATACTTCAGAAATCCCCGAAATCCTAAATACTAAAATATTTCGCTAGAATTTGGTTTAAGAGGTAAAGAGACAGATCTCAGTCACAGTAGTAAAGACTCAATTTGGACATCAAATGGCGAATTTTTACCAATCCAATCAGATATTATCCAACCAGAAGCAAGTGTCCATATAAAGTACTGTACTTGTTACTGTCACTGGCACTGGTCACTTGTCACTAGTCCCTGTACTTACGGTGTAACTACTTTGGAGTTATTTCAGATTTGAATCGTTTTGGATTATTGTTTGTGAATAACTAAATTGTTCTATGTGCTTGCAATTTAGAAAGCAATTTGAGAAGTTTAATCACTTGAAAACTCAATTCTCAAACACGTCGGGAAATGAAGTTTTTTTTGTAGATGACGTCTTGGAGACTCCAGTAAAGGAGTATAAGACAAGTCAGATCAACAATTATACACTAGTTATCATAATTACTATATCAATTAGTTGAGGTGAGGCTTAATTTCGATGTGAAAGGAACTCTTGTACACTATAAAACGTATCAAGTATACTTGGGCCTTGTCCGCTGTCCTGTAGTACTTTTGCCTGATTCCATGTAGCTGAAAACCGATGGGCCAAAGCTTACACATAATAAGTATTAACTATTTATACAGACAATAAAATCACAAGTACCCCACCGAATTAAGGTTATTCTTTCTAGCCTCAATTAGTATTCAAAACCTACCCCAGCAATAACTAACTCCTTAACGAACTAAATCCTCACTTGAAATTTAGTTCACGTATCAGAACTAATGAAAGGATATGAAACCATTGTGGGGTTAAAGATTACAGTTTCAAACAATAAAACTGGTTCCCTGAGAACGGATATTATTGCAACTAGAATAAAAACTAGACCACACGCTAATGTAGTAATAAAAGTGTTGAACAGTTTATCGGCTAACTTTACCAACATCTACAGGTATATAGGTATGTAGATGATAGTAATCTAGCTAATAGATGTATAGATATAGAGAGCTGATAGCTAGGAACCTGCTCCAAGCCTTGCTTCCATAGCCTTAAGCTCTCTGCGATATTGACTCACACCTGTTACTGTTACATTTAGTGTCAGCTAGTCTATCTTACAACAACACTGTCCTCTTATATAATAGCAACCTAGTGATCCGGGTATTTGAAATGTGTTAGTTGAACTAAAAGTCAGTTTATTTTTTTAATTTATGAGTTTTACTGTTTTTAGCTTTATATCTACTCTATTCTTCTTTCTACTACTCTATTCTTCCTCTCCTTCTTCTTTTTCTTCTTCCTCTTTTTCTTGTTATTCTTCTTCTGCTTCTACTCTTTTCTTCCTCTCCTCCTTCATTTTCTTCCTCCTTCTTTCTTTTTCTTTTCCTTCGTTCTTCTTTTTTCTTTTCCTTCGTTCTTCTTCTTCTTCTTCTTCTTCTTCTTCTACATCTCTTCTCCTTACTTTTCTTCTTCTTCTTATTCTTCTCCTTCTTTTCCACCTACTTTTTCTCTTTTCCTTCTTCTTCTACTACTATCTTGTTCTTGTTCTTGTACTTGCTCTTGTTTTTTTTTCTTGTTCTTGCTACTCTCTTCTTCCTCTTTTTTGTTGTTGTTGTTGTTGTTCTTTTTCTTTTCCCTTTCCCTTCTTATTTTTCTTTCTCTTCTTCTCTCTTCTCCTTCTTTTCCACCTCCTCCTTGTCGTTGTTAATGTTCTTCTTCCTTTTCTTCTCTTCTCTTCATCTTTTCCATCTTCTTTTTGTTATTCTTATTGTTCTTCTTATTTTTATTTTTCTTCTTCTTCATTCTTGTCCTTCTTCTCTTCTTCTTTTACTCTCTTCTACTTCTTCTTGTTCGTCTTGTTCTTCTTTTACTTCTTCTTCTCCACCTCCTCCTTCTTATTTTACTTCTTCAGTACATAGATAATAGATATACAGATACAGTTTTTATTCTATTCTTAAACGAACCGCTTTTCTCACAAAGGCAATCAATGCCCCCAAAGGCTAAAAAACCGATCCACTACAGTCACAGCTTTTTCTTCAATTATATCCCAATACAGCATTAATCACTACCGTACTTGAAACTAGAAAAAAAACTATTTTCTCACCTAAAAAGGTTTCCCAGGTGTTTCGAAACATTTAATTGATAATTACCAATCAATTAAATTATCAATCATTTCCCTACTTGACTGATACAAAAAATCCCTAGTTGACTGACCCTAACTATTTTAGAATGTGATTCCCGCCATAAACGGGTCCCAAGATTTTTCGCTTAATTGATAATTAACAACTAATTAATTAATTAATCAATCATTATCCTCATTGTTGAATAATAATTATCAACTACATCAGAACTCTTCAAAATTCTTCAAAAAAAAGTAGGCCTGCTTGTTTGTAGAAGCTTATTAATGGAAAGGCCCACATTTCTGTACAGATACAATGAATGCCTAAGTTTTCTTGCAGTAGTTGTGTATGGGTATAATGTATCTGGTTGATAATGTTTATATCAGGTCTTGCCAGTTGTTAATTAGCTGGATAACTTGCTTTTTGTCATCAAGAACTTTGCAGGTTCCTTTTAAAGAAACTTCCCAGGGTTTCTCATTCCGGACCGGAATTTCTCAATTCTAGAATCACGTGCCCTGCAAGTTTTTTATGGGGATCCACCCTGTACAACCTCACAGTTTCATTCTTCTGTTTCTCTCATACTGATTGTAACTCATATTCCTTTTCATCTTTCTTTTGGTTTCGTTACACTTACTCAAAACTATCACTAATTCATAATAACTCTCTTTCTTTTTGCGTCTTTTTTGCGGTGAACTGATGTCTCAGAGTTTCCCTTGTTATTTATGTATTCTTTATTTATCCATCTATTACAGAACACAATCAAGTAAAGATACAACAGGCACAGCCTGCTTTCTTTACAAATTTTCAATTAAAAATCCAAATTTTAAGTTAAGACCAAGTTCAACTAGAAATTTTACTTTGAAGTATAATTCCTGATTCTTTCCAAAACATTGTTGCCAACTACATCAGCTCTTGCTCTTGTTCAAGTTCTTGTTCTTGTTTTTGTTCTTTTCTTGTTCTTGTTCTTGTTAATCTATTAATTTAGATGTCCATTTTGAAAACGAAGCACTAAAACTGTCCAATAGTCCAACGAAAGTGAATATAATTAAGAATTTTGTTCGAGATTCATCCTCCGAAAAAAAAGATTTTAGAGCCGAAAATGTAGAAGTCAATTTTTTCTCCTCTCTCAACCATCACTTAGTCACTCTTTCTTCTATTCTCTATTCTCTCTTTCGATCTATTCTCTATTCTCTCTTTCTATCTATTATCTATTCTCTCTTCCTTATTTTCACTGTTGCACTTCTACTGTATCTTTGCTTATTTCCTCATTCTCTTCGTTTGCTTTGCTGTTTTTCTCTCAACGAAAATCGAATCCATTTTACTTTTTGCTCCTCTTTCTCCAATTTCGTCTCTTATTTATTATACTTTTACCACATTATCACTTATTCTCTCATTTTCCTTTTTTTCTACTTCTTTCTTGCTCTGTTCTATTGTATCAAAGTTTATTCCTTTTCACTTTTTAATAATTTATCAATTCACAAACTTACAAATGGAAGAAACAGGTGAGAGTGCTGCAATCTGCAATACATTCTGCTATCTGCTATATATTCTGCAATCTGCTATATCTTCTGCAATCTGCAATACATTCTGAAATCTGCAATACAGGACTCGAGTTCACGTAAATGGATAATTACAACAATAATCCTGACTATAGTCATTCAAATAATTTGACTCTTCTAAAATTCCGGCTCTGTTAAGAGCCAGCTTTTGCCTACAAATTTGTAGTCCATTATCTGACTGCCATACGAGATCAAATATATTTCCAAGCCGGGAGTAAACCATTAATACATTAGGAGCTGTCTATCGCCACAACAATGTCCATTGCCTTTTTTCAATGCCGGCATAATACTTTATCAAAACTGCGAAAACGCGATACACATTAAAAAAGAAAAAATAATAAATAGAAAGAGAGAGAGAGAGAGAGAATGAGAGTGGCAGAGCGAGCAAGAGAGAATTATCGAAAGAGTGAGAAACAAAAGAGGATAAAAGAAAAAATATTGTCCATACCGCCGAATAATCGATAAATCTCGATCTTATGCTGCCTTTATTCAACAAGGCCGAAATGCTTGCGTAATGTCTGCAGCCAGCACGAAACTGTGTGATTTAGAATAATTGGGGGACAATTTGTAGTAGAACGCAATGCATTGTGGTCCATTATTTTCTTAAGATCAGGCAACCACGCGACGGTGACGACCATAATGCAACAGTAACAATCGATCGAGATGTGGGCGGATATCGATTGTTTTATGTCGATTTATTGCCGTGTATCGATTTATGATCGACACACGTCGATTTGGGTGTGGGTTTTGCCGCGCAATGGCTACTGTGTGCTATGATAGTGTGGGCGAACCTATTTTATTAGCGTATTGATGGAAAAATCCGGATGTAAGATAATAGGGAGTCCACACGTGCCGCGAAACTATTAAATGTTTATTTTGAACAAGAATTAAAGTTCAACAAAAAGTGGCCTTTCCGAGCCAGTACCTATAGTACAGCCTAATTAGTACAAAGCAGGGTATCTATACCTTTTTAAAATTTAAATAGACCCTGTACTATTTGGAGAAAATTTGAGATTTTTTTCATCAAATGTAAAATTACAAGGTTGAGAATCAATTTTGTTCACAATTTTCTCAAAAATAATCTCCAATGTTGAGGACAATACATATAATTAGTACAAAACTATTTATTTTTAAAATTGACAAGAACACATACAAAATGCTACTTAGTAAACATTTGAAATTTCGATCACAGAACAAAATGTAAAATACAGTTAAAAATTGATTTTGTACTCAATTTTCTAAAAAAAATAACTTTATATTAAGGACATAAGTGGAAAAATTAGTCAGTATAATATATATGAGAAAGTCAGCAAATTCAAGTGTGTGGTCTAATCTTGATAGCTGAGATTGTCTACTAAACTCAATTTACATAATTCTGCAGGTTTTTAAGTTTGATAAAAATCAAAAATTTACGGAAATTCCTGAATTTTTAAATAAAATTAATAGTAAAAATAATAATATTTCTACTCACTTTTTGTCAATCGTTTTCCAGCCAAATTCATCGACTTGCAGTCAATTTCAATAGTAAAAATTATAATATTTCTATTCACTTTTGGCCAATCGTTTTCCAGTCATGAAGCCTCATCTTCGAGGGATCCTAGATCTAGGACGCAGTTGAAGATGAGTCTCCATGACTCGAAAACGTTTGGCCAAAACTGAGTAGAAATATTATTCTTTTTACTATTAAAATTGACTACAAGTCGTTGAATTTACTAAAGTCAATAACAACGCAGATCGTTGTGGAACAAGAAATCCAAGAAGTAGAAAGAAATCAACACTAAGAAGTTCGACACTAGACAAATCAAGTAACGAACATGAAAAGAATTGGAATAAATTGATCCTACAAAAATACTTGAAAAAAATTTTGTTTCTAGAGATTAAAATAAATTTAAAATTCAATTTTAAATTAAATTAATTAATTAATTTTAAATTAAATTGAATAGGCGGGCCGCTTAGCGCAGTTGGTTGGGGCGTCGCAACTTCAGCTTGCTGTCGTTTAAGCGGTCGTGGGTTCGAATCCCGCTCCACCGTCAGGCATTTATGTGTAAAATCATTCACCTCATTACCTACGCACAAGTCTCGGACTAATGTGGGCATCATCAGCAATAAAAAAAATTCGTTTATATCCTTGGGAGTTGTTCATAATTTCCGTTCAAATTAAACTTGATCCTTTTCCGGATAGAATCTAGAAGAAATAGTTAAAGAGGTCTAGGAGAAACTATTAGAAAACTTTGTCAGTTATTTAAACTCCCCATAAAATGTATACACACCTACGAAAATAACAAATCATAACTGATAAATTACGACACAAAAGCAGCTACAATAATTACGTAACACAATAAAATACTTTTCGACCATTATCTACGCCCACGTAAATTCGTTTATCACATTATTTATTACGCCTTCCATTGTCGTTCTTTTTCTTGCTTCATAAACAAGATCTACGGGGAGATAAGATGCTATCAAAAATATCTGGAAGTTATGTTCCGATTTGGATAGATCATATTTTTCAGTTGAGAGGTGATACTGGACGTACTTTGTGATATCTGGGAGTGGAGGAATTTTAAATTTTGAACCATGACACTCCACTATTTGTAATAATAATCTAGAAGTATCACATTTCCTAACCGTTTGACCCTACCTAGGCAAACCTCGGCGTTTAAATCCTAGCTGTTCCAACTGACCAACACCCAATTGTCGTTCTAAAGAATGGAAGGCAATAAATTAATAAAAAATGAGAAATGAACCTCTGATAAATTAGTAGGACACTGGCTTTAAAACGACTATGGAAAACCTAGATGAATAGTCTAGATTTGATTAACAATAAATATTTGACTAACAATCTAGTTTAGTAGTATGGCATGATGTCATGGTTCCCTTATATGGTCAGTTATTCTTTTATTCAAATTTATTACTGTTAACTACTATAATTATTCAATTATTTACAACAGAAGAAAAGAGGAACGAATGGAAATGATAGAAAACAGTGAAGAAGTGGAAAAAGGGATGACAATAGAAATTGGTAGGAGAAGAGAGATGAAAATGAAAAGACGAAAAGGGTAAAAAATAATGATAAAATTAAAAGCAGAAGAAAATGAAGGAGATTTTTCAAAGTTGTTGACAAGCGAGGAAAATGAGACAGCAATGCCTAACCAACAATTAATTTTGTATTGCAAATATTGTGTACTTCAGTACTTGGTCTGAAAATGATGCCAGTTCTGAAAGGATTTTCAGGATTCTGCAGCTTATCAATACATGGCTGAGGACTACTATATCAGATAAAGCAGACTTGTTTTATTAGCACTAACTACTTTACATTCACTCAGATAATCCTGGATCGTAAAAAAATTGTTTGGAGATTTCGGCTAATTTCATTTTTCATTAACAGCTTCTGTCAGTAGCATAACTATTGGGGGGGGGGGGGGAATCAGTGGGATATCCCCCCCACTCCGGACAAAAGAAAATTTGGAATTTCAGCAGGCCATTGTGAGACAATTTTTGGCAAGGGTCAAAGATGTCTGGAATCGCTAAAAATGCGGTTTTGTAGGAGTTTTATGTAAAACAAGTTTTCAAGGAGTACCCCTCAATTATTTTGAAAGAAATTTTCAAGTAGCCTACGGTACTGTACATTGCCCCAATCTGGAGCATTGAGGGATCAAATATAGAAAAGTGAAAGTTTCAGATAAGGTCCCGAATCTCCAATTGACAGTAACACAAGAACTAGACAAAATTTACTCTGACACATAACGTGGGTTGAAGTGTTAAGTTAAAAGAATTAATAGCTAGAATCACTTGACATGTAGTTTTAGAGATGTAATTTTCAAAAATTTTCTTTGGGAGTTCCCTGAACCCCGTTCTGAAATAAATAGTCATGTACACTTTTTCGTTAGAGGTCTACTACTCAAAATTACAAGTTATTACTATTGTAAAATTATTATACCGAGAGTCTAACCCCCCCCCCCCCCCACTGGACTGACCCTGTAGCTATGCAACTGCTTTGTGTGATGTAACGATACACAAAATTTGTATTTAAAATATAATATCATTACAGGCAGGCAATAGGTAAACTATTAAATTTGTAACGTTGGTTTCATTTCAATTGAAAATGCCCTTGAATCCACGATTTTATGCCTCATTTTCAAGGACCACCCCCCCCCCTATGTGGGCCTCATCCTCAAAAAAAAAAAAGGTAAGGTAAATATAATAGAAAATTAACAAATTAAAGACTATATAATTCTTTAATGTCTTGGTCCATAACGATCTGCGTTGTTAATATTAACTTTTTTGGTAATATTAACTTGCAGCCAATTTTAATTGAGAATAAATATTTTCTCACGTAGGCTGAAACGTAAGTAAATTGAAAAGTGAATTGAAACAGTCATTTAAAATGAATCATCGCGGTTCAAAACCGTTTCAGGCTACGTGAGTAAATTCATTATCAATTAAAATTGACTGCAAGTCGTTAAATTTAACGTAAAAAGTTAAGACAAAAGAACAATGAAATAAACAAGTTATCAAAGATCAAAATAATTATTAATTGGAAATAAATAAATAAATCAAAAACTGCTAGAAAACAGTCTGTACGGTATATAAAGTGTTATGATCAGTTTATGTACATGATTTTTATTACTTCTTTACAGCCTACTTTATTACTTCTTTATTTCTTCACTTCTGTCCTGATTACTGATTTGATCAGTTTTGTAGCCTATTATACTGTTCATAAGAAGGAGAATGGAAAACAAACATGAGAAGAGTGTTACTCATCAAAGGCTCAGACTGATTCCAAGGTTCATATCAATATTTTATGTCGACTTTTGTTTCCACATGAGGGTTATCAACTCTTTATCCTCTCATCTTCCTCGTCTTACACGTTTTCCTTCTACTCTTTCATCTTTCTCTTCTCAAATACTGCAATAACTATTTAATCGGTTGATTTTCCAAGCCATTTGCCCCAACCATCGAACCGTATCATGCATACACCGAGTAATGCTGTTCACCACACCTCGTCGACTCTGATAATTATCCATCTACTCTTCACTCAACCAATCTCCTCCTTCCCTTCATCTTCCTCCTTCATCAATATTTTGCCTTCCCTTCTACTCTACTTTATCAGTTTCCACTCCCTCAACTACTTCCTCTAGTCAACTACCTTTCTTACTCACCAATCATCTTCAAATAGAGTATCTTTTTCTTTATTCCTCATTCCTCTCTTAATTTTCATCGCCTTCCTTCTCTTTCTCTTGTCTTACTTCTTGTTGAAGCTGTTTCTTTTTCCCCCGTTCTTTGTGGTGACGAAGGTGATATTGCGGAAGATATCCATAATGAATAATAAGACATGAAGTTGTCACAACCACATTTAATGAAAGTAGTAAGATACGAGTTTCGGTTGTTACAACATTATCTATCTCAAACAAACTAAAACTAAAGTACAGAGTAGCTTAATATAACAAAACACGGAATGATACTATTGGCTAAGGGCTAAGGGATAGGCTGACCTTCATTGACTGTTTGTGATTGGATGAAGGCCATAACAAGTCACGCCCACTCGTAGTGACGTCACAACCAGGGGCGTAGCCAGGGGGGAATATCGTGATCCAATATCCCCCCCCACCCAAATATGTTGTAGTCAAAGTATAGAGTAGCTTAATATTTATATACTAAACAGGGAATGATACAATTAGCTGAGGAAGAAAGGCTGACCTTCATTGAAGGTCTGTGATTGGCTGAAGGCCAAAACAAGACCCGCCCACTGGTGGGAGGAGCAACAAGCAAAAATAAGAGTCAAAATGAACAACAAAAAATACCGTGAACACATAGAAAGCAACAAACATGAACAATACATACAAGTAGGCTAGAATTAAATAAATTGACAAATTGAAGGTCACTGTAATGCAGTCAAGGACAACGGAGAAAACAGGAAAGTTCTGCTATTAAAATGTAGGCCAGAATTATGATGAAACCAAGTTAGTTGTATTGAATTGGTTGAAGTAAATTTGATCGTTTAAACTAGTGCTGGAATCGTTTTTAACCAGCCTAGTTATCTCCAAAGCATCTAGAATGTTCAATTGTCTGCCTTTGCTAATCAGATGCAGAAATTCAACATTTTCTTCAGTCTTGAACTTATGTCCATCATTAAGAAAATTCTTGCAAAATTTAAGTCTCCTTTTTTGGACTCTTTCATTTTTCGCCCTTCTTCATCATCCTTTTCACGCTCTCTTTTTTTCTTTCTCTCCATTCTCTCTCTTCCCTAACCTAAGACTAGTTCTACTTCTTATTCTTCCGTTTTCTTCTCTTTCCGTTTTCGTTTTCTTCTTCTTCTTCTTCATTAAAATCTTCTCTATCTACTTCTCTCCCAACACCACCATCATCTCCTTTCCTCCTTATCCTTCCTTTCCTACTTCGACACTTTCTTACTCTTATTTCTGTCCTATTCCACCTCATTTCCTTCATTCCTTTCTCTCACTTCTTCTCCTACTTCGTCTTCTATTCCTCCGTTCTTTTCTTTATTACATCTTCTTTCTTGTATATTTTTCTTTAATTCAATCTTTTTTCTCTTTCAATTCTTCCACAACTCCTCCTCCTGTTGAAATACCCTCTCCTTCTTCTTCAGCTTCTTTCTTTTTTCTATTCACTTCTCAATTCCTTTCTTTATACTCTATTCGTCCTCTCTTCTACTTCTCTTTCGTCATAATAATATCCTCCTCCTTCTTCCCCTTACTCTTTGTCACCTTACACTTTCACATAATTTTCCCCTCCTCCTCCTCTTCATCGTCTTCTTGCTTATTGGAGGATATCCTTCTCCTTCTTTCTCTTCTTCTCTTTTTTCTTCCTCTTCTCCTTCTTCATCGCATTTCTTCCTCTTTTTCTTTTCCTTCTTCATCTTCTTATTTCTCTTCTACTTCTTTTTCTTCTTCTTCTTTTACTTCCTTTTCTTCTTTTTTAATTGCTTTGCCTTTTCTTTCACTTCTTTTTTATTAATTTTCTTCTTCCTTTTCTCCTTATTTCTCATCTTCTTTCTTTTCTTCCTCTTCTACTTCTTTTTTCACTTTTCTCTTATTCTTTCACTTTTTTCTTCTTTTACCTTTTCTTCTTCTTCCTCTTCTTTCTCTTGCTCATGTCCATCCTTTTCTTGCCCTCTTCTCTATCTTTTTCTTCCCATTCATAATCTTCTCTATCTTCTTCCTCTTCTTCCCTCTTTTTCCTACTCTTCGCCTTAATTTTACTTCTTCCACTTATCTCTTATCTTCTTTCTCTTGTCTTTCATATTTTTCTTCTAAATTTTCCTTCCACCTTCTACTTCCTCTACCTGATCCTCGCCATCTCACAACCTTCGCATCACCACTTCCTCCTCCTCCACCACCTCATCCTTCTCTTCACAATCTGCTCCTTTTCACAGCCTCCTCCTCCTGCTTCTCCTACTCTTCCTCCTTTCTTTCAAGCCTCCAACTTCCTCCTCCTCCACCTCCACCTTCTACCTCCGTCTTACCTCTTCTTAAAGGTCGAATTAAATGTTTGAGACTCATAACTAACGGCGACCAGGCGAGGCTAAGTCAGGCCACATCGGATATCGACTAATTCCTATTCCGCCTGAACAGAATTGGACCGAACGATGTTACAGTTATGTCGTACGCTCATGTTCCGCCATCTTATTGTTTTCCCTCTGAGTTATTGGCTATTTTGCCGGCCTTAGCTGTAATTTTTAGCCGGTGGCTACTATATACCACATAGCAGACATCTATATACTAATATGTATCTTATGTTATATCTTACCATATGGCATACCCTCTATATCTATATATTACCGTATGGTTACTGTATAGTGAACAGATACTGTTAACAGTAATGTCAATAACCGTATGATTGGCTACAGAAGCCGAAAGGGACCTGAGGCAGGTTGCAAGTGATAGGTTAATATCTTGTGCCGAATAACCGATGCAAGTCTACTGCGAAAATTATTATAAATTGAGAAGGAATAATAAGAATAGTATGGAACGGTATGTGATAGGACAATTTTGTTAGTTGAGATGAGACGCTTTTACACTTCTATGAATTTACGGCAAACTTAAAGCTTATAGAAAAATGCATCAATGATTTAAACATTATTTAAAGCCAAATACACAAATTAATATTAAAAGTTCACCTTTTATTATTAATATTGAACAAAGATAAATATTATACTGAAATATTATACGAATATGCCAAATGCTTGAATTTATGTTGTACTTGAAATGTTTTTTTACAAATTTATGTTTTACGTAGAAGAAAAAAGAGGAGGAGGAGAAGAAAAAAGAGGGTAGGAGAAGGAGAATAAGATAGAGAAAAATACTAAGAAGAAGAAGAAGAAGAGGAGGAGGAGGAGAAAGAAGAGAAAGAGGAGGAGGAGAAGGAGAAGGAGAAGAAGGAGGAGGAGGAGAAGGAAGAGGAGGAGAAGGAGAAGGAGGAGGAGGAGGAGAAGGAGGAAGAGGAGGAGATGGAGTAGGAAGAGGAGAAATGCAGGAGAAGGAAAAAGAAGAAAACTAAAAAGAAGGAGAAGAAAAACAAGAACAAGAAAAGGAGAAGTAGTAGAATAGAATAGAATAGAATAGAATAGAATAGAATAGAATAGAATAGAATAGAATAGAATATTTATTTATTGTACAGTTGTTTCAAGGCTAGAGCCTATTGAAATACAAAAGACATTACAATAATATTACAAAGAAAGATTAATTCTATAACATTTGCTCAAGTAATAAACAAAAATTTGAATTAAAATAAATTTAAAAAAAACATAAAAAGAAAAAATAGAAGGAGAAAAGGAAAAAGAGAGTAAGAGAAGAAGAATAAGTTACAGTAAAAGACTAAGAAAAAGAAGATGAAGAAAAAGAGGAGGAGGAAGAGGAGGAGAGGAGGAGGAGGAGGATGAGGAGAGGAACAGTAGGAGAAAGAAGAAAACTAAGTAGAAGGAGAAGAAGAACAAGAACAAAAAGAAGAAGAAGATGATTTTACTCTGAGAAGAAAGAGAACGACAGCAGAAAGAGGGAATGAGATAATGATGCATTCCAGAGAATGTGTTGTGCCAAGTTGAGAATGGACTATTAAAAGAGATGCTATCAACTTTTTAATTGCCAAATTATTTCAAACGCAGATCTGCCGCGCCATTAAAGATGTGTTTGGCTGGCCTATTGTATCCAGACCTGTATATCTGTTTTTATTGCCTATCTATTTATGTGTTATCCTGTACATATATATTTCCCGTTCTGGTTTGCGTGATAGTTGGAACGATTCTCTATCGGAAGCTACTTTAAGGATGCACTAGAAGAATTTCGAATGGCTGTTTCTAACAACTTCCAAGGAATTTCAGAATTTCGCCCTGATAATTTTGATGATAGGCTGTCAAAAGTTGATAACTTCATCAATTTGGGCTCAAAAATTTCCACTTTAATTCACATGAAGAGATTCCATAAGAAAGTTCTACGGAATGCTATAAATGCGCCAGGGTTAGCCAGGAATTATGATCTACTTATAACTCAGAATTCCATAAGTCAAAGATCACAGAAGAGATTCAGGGTCGTATTTATCAATATTCCTTATCAAAAGAAGACTTGTATAAGTCTTACTTAGCAGCGATAAGTCTTGTATAAGTCTTACTTAGCGGCGATAAGTCTTGTATAAGTCTTACTTAGCGGCGATAAGTCTTGTATAAGTCTTACTTAGCGGCGATGTCTTGTATAAGTCTTACTTAGCGGCGATAAGTCTTGTATAAGTCTTACTTAGCGGCGATAAGTCTTGTATAAGTCTTACTGAGCGGCGATAAGTCTTACATGTACAAGTTCACAAAGTGACAAGCCAGCGAGTAGGTGTAATACTAAAAGCCAACCCGTTCCCCCAACAAAGGCCTGACTCCTGATAAACAGTTTAACCCTAACAATTTTCATTGAACTTCACTAATTTTCACCAATATAAGGATTTACACAACATAAATGTGGTAGGGACATCTGGGTCGGCTTGTAACTTGACTTCTTAGCTAGTAAACTCGCCCAATATAATCAACTTAATTTCGTAATCTGTGATGTTTTCCATGATGAGGCTGACGAAGCTTCTTTTCAGAAGTGAAATGCATTCCTCAAGCATCTCCAATATATGTGAGTAAAACATTATTTAAAAGTTAAATACAGTGTCAGTTTTAATATTAGATTGTTAATTTCGTATTTGAGAACCTAACTTAGAGATCTTCTTAACTTAAAAGTCAAGCCTTTTTTAAGATTGGTATCTCAAATCTATTCTCATGCTAAAGCCGTTCTTGAGATTATGTTCTATCATATTTTGGCTATATTTTTTATTTTAGCATCGGCTCATCAAAATAAAATTAAATCATCATACTCAAATTATGCACCATTGCAAATATTTGATGTCAAATCACCATCGCAAAATGAAACACATGTTGTGGAATGGTGGTATTCACGCCGTTCCTGTCATACACCATTTGACAGCATGTGCAAGATTTTCCGATGGTGATTATCATCTAGTATTGGACGCTCCACTGTGCAAGCACCCTTATTACCAAGGCAATGATGCTATCGACCGCCTTCTGATAAACTACAATAACCTGAACAAAGCCCATAACTCACATTTAATTATCAACTTCAATGATCTATCAATCTACACCAATAATTATTGAACTGTTGCAAAATACTCCTTTAAATAAACAACCTTCGCATCCTCCTTGAAAACCTGGACTACTTGATACGGACAATCAACCTGTTTGATTCTTATTTATTGATCTTTGATATTTATTTGATATCAGAGTATTAGCAACTTGATCCTACTGTTGCAAAACCACTGATGAATGATTGAAGGTAAGTCAGCTGTCTGACGATGATGAAGAAGAACAAAAGAAGAAGAAGGCAGAAGGAGAAGATGACGACGAAAAAAGAAGAATAACCAGGATCACGATCTAGGAATCTGGATCATAAGCTCAGACATTATTAATTTTATGACTGTAATTAGTTCAGCTGTATTGACATTTTAATTATTGATATTGCATTAGTAGAGGTAGTAAATCTCCAACTGTATTATTGTCAATTAGGTAGTATGGCTAATCGATTTGTTGGAGTGTATCACTGGGAGCGTTACGCAATAAAAGCAATGCCATGTCTTGGGCGATAGGTCTTGATAGAATCATATTATTGCAAGAAAATTTCAATTATTGGTGTTTCCGGTGGTTCGAGACCCACCTAAAACTGTAGGTCCAACTCATCAATCACCATCATCCAATTCATGACCCACATACAGGTCTCAATCTAATGTGGGCTTCAACATCAGAAAAAATCTGTATAAATTGATAAAATTAAAAAGTTCTACACAATGCTAGAATATCATGCTTGGAGAAAAATTAGTTTTTAAAAAATACTCTGGAGGTAAAGTAGAGTTTGATAGAACTTAAAAAATACAAATATGTCAAATTTCTTGGTTTTTTAGTTTTGTGGTGGAGAAAAACATCAGACTACACTGGAAATAGTGTGCAGTGAAAACAGTGGGGTTTTTGGTATGTAGCTTGTTCCCAGCAAGTTGGGAACATGCTTACAACATGCTGCCAACAATCTTGCGAACTTAGAGTTGAACCAAGCTTAATAATATCAATAAAATATTTTTGTTTTGAAATGTTTTGGGAAATAAAAATTAGCAGTAAATGTGATAAAATCTCTAAAATAATATGTTACATAATATATTTTTCCTACAACTGTTCGTAAAATAGTTCTTTACGTACTGAAAACTATTTGTAAAATACCTCTTTACTGCTCCGCAAGCGGTATAGTACTTTACGCTCGCCAGCTGTTTTCTTTACGCTTCTGTTTTGATTTTGATGTCTCTCATTGGTGGATCACGGAATCCGTGAAATTCACATAACCTCAACAATGGCGAACGCTAACCAAATCCGCGCATGGTCTGTGATGTTACAAACTACAAGCTTTTATTGTGTTTGAATCCAGAACTGCAGTTTAAGGAAAAATATTGTATGCAATTCGCGCGTGAAGCTTCTTTATCGCTCTCGCACAATTACTGCGCTCCGCTTGTTTGAGCTCGAGCGATAAAGTCGCGCTTCACGCTCTAAATACATAAATAACTATATTGTCCACTATTCAATTTCATTTATTCATAAACTAAATAACAATGAAGTGATGATGCAACAGAGTCCAAAACTACTCTCTTCACATATTTTGAATAAGCTAGACTGTCCAAAACATTGAGGTTAATTCTCACTAAAAATTTATATTCTACAAAAAACGTAAATTAAATAAGATAAAATTGTTATTTTCCACTCAAAAACTAATAAATTTGAAGTTCTCTCGAAATGGACCACTAAAAATGTTGGAAAGAATTCATGATATTAAATGTTGATAAAAATTTTTGAGCCGGAAATTCTAATCTATTATTGGAAACAACAGTATTGGTGACAACATTTATTAAATTATTGGATTTTTTGTCCGATAACTATCTGCGTTGTTAATATTAATTTTTTATTGATAATTCAACGACTTGCATTAAATTTTAACTGTGAATAAATAATATTTGAACGAAGGCCTTTGAAGATGGGTCTCCATGACTCGAAAACGTCTGGCCTACGTGACTAAAAATAAAATTTATTCACAATTAAAATTTACTGCAAGTCGTCGAATTTAAAAAGTTACAATGTATTAATCCATTGTATGAAGTTGATATATTGTATACATTGTATACAGTATCCATTGTATACATGATATACATTGTATACATTGTATACCATGATATCCATGGTATACAGAAAGAGACTGAGCCAAATCTCCCCAAAATACTTTCAAAAATTGGTTGACCTTTAAAATTTCCGCTTGATGAATTATTACAGAAGAAGAGCAAACCAATCACAATCAACACTCAGACAATAAATAAGAACAGCTGGTCAATCCAAATGCAGGACTCGAGTCAATATTATCTGTGGACGTGCCAACTTTTAAATGGACAGAAGAAATTTTATCCTACAAAAGAGCAGATCCGCATGCTGAGGACGCGGAACCATCATCAGTGCCATCCATCTATGTCCAAAGTAATTAAATTTAATTCACTTTAATAACTAATTGTCCAAACCTCTCCCCCACCTTTCATCAGCCCACGAGTGCCACTTCTTATTCTTCATCTTCTTGTAATTTTCATCCAGCTTCTTTCACTTCTTCCCACTTCTTCTTCGCTTCTTCTCAATATTGTTGATCAGGGAAGCATTTCTTTATATATTGGCGCATGTGCTGTTAATGAAAAAAATCGTATCATCCCAAATTATTTATAATTGCGTCGGGGGGAGAAGAGAGAAGAATATACGGACAGAGGTGAACGAGAAAAAGACAGCAGATGGGCAAGAAGTAGGAAGAGGGCAAGGAAGGAGAATGAAAAGGATGTTGGGGAGGAGATGGTGGTGGAAAAAGAAGGAGGAGAAAGAGAAGGGGAGGAATTTGAGGTGGAGATGGAGGAAAGAAAGAAGATGTGAGAAGATGATAGAAGAAAAAGAAAAAAGAGAAGAAGAGAAAAAAGACAGTAGATGAACTAGAAAAAGGAGGAGGAGAAGGAAGGAGAATGAAGAGGATGTTAAGATGTTAGGAAGGAGGTGGTGGAGAAAGCAGGAGGAGAAAGAGGAGAGGAAGGAATTTGAGGTGGAGATGAAGGAAACAAAAAAAATTGTGATGGGAGAAAAAGAAAAAATGGAGAAGAAAAAGAGGAGGAATAAAAAAGGAAGAGGTCGGATGAAATGAGGAGGGTGAGTACTGAAAAGAGTTGTAAAAAGAGGTGATCGTAAAAGAAAGGAATTAAGGAGAAGGTGGATGAAAATGATGAGAAGATGACTGGGAGAGAATAAGAAAACAAGTAGAAATGAGAAAAGAAAAAAGAAGAAGGAGATGGAGAAGACAAAAGGAGGAGAAGGAGGTAAAGAAGAAAGAGGAAAGAACAGAGAAGAAATAAGAGGAAGGATGAAGCAGAGAAAAGAATAAAAAAGAAAAAATAGAAAAGTAAACAAAAAAGGGGGAGAAGATAAAAGGTGGAGGAGGAGGAGGAGGAGGATGAGGAGGAGGAGGAGGAGGAGGAGGAGGAGGAGGTGGTGGAGGAGGAGAAGGAGTAGGAGGAGGAGGAGGAGGAGGAGGAGGAGGTAAAGAAGAAAATGGAGGATTGAAAGAGGTAAGAACAGAAAATAAAGAATAGGAAAGATGAAGAAGAGAGAAGAAAAAAAAGAAGAAATGGGAAAAGTAAAAGATAAAAGGGGGGAGAAGATAGAGAAGATAAAAGGAGAAGGAGGAAAGAATAAAAAGGAGGAATGAAAGAGGAAAGAACAGATAAAAAGAGAAGGATGAAAAAAAGAGAAGAAGAAAACAAGAAGAAATGGGGAAAGTAAAAGAAAAAAGGGGGATAAGATAGAAAAGATAAAATAAGGAGGATAAGGATAATGTAAATGAGGAGGGTGAGGACAGAGAAGAGAAAGAAAAAGAAGTGGTGATAAAGGTAAAATGATACGAAGGTGGATGGTAATAATAAGAAGAAAACGAAGAAGGAAAAAGAAAACAAGAAGTAGTAAAAAGTAAACTAGAAGTGAACAAAGAAGGAAGTAAGGAGAGTGGAAGGGCAGGGAAGAGAAGGAGAAAAGAGGTAGTGAAGGAAAAATTATAAGAAGGTGGATGAAAATGATATGGTGGAAAAGAAGAAGAAAAAAGAAAACAAAGAAGTAGTAAATTACAAGTGAAAAGAATGGAGTGGTACGGAGAGGAAGTAGAAAAATGAGAAGAATAAAAGTACAAAGAATGAGAAGAAGAGAGGAAAAGAACAAGTGTATAACAAGATTAAAGATGAAAAGAAGTGGGAAGAAGATAGCTGAGAAGATATACTGCCTCCTATCTTGTTTTACTTTCTCGATCATTACAAACAGGAGTCTGGTGCCGGGCTAATTTATCTGGTACATGATTGGTGCTGCTAGGTTGCTGCTCTGACTGATTGTATGTGAAAGCTAATTTTTTGTTGGTATTTTAAAAGACAGTGCACGAGTCCATCTTGAAATCCGTTACTTACTACGGCACCATCTGTTCTGCTTCATTCATGCTACACTGTGCACTTTGGTCAGAAATGCGTAATTTGGTCCAGTACAAAGTAGGTTTAGAAGGCTACATTTTTATTACTTTTTTCAAAATGAGGCCCACATACAGTCTGAGAACTGTACGTGGATAATGAAGTGGATGATGGTGCTTGATGAATTGGACCTACAGTTTTAGGTGGGTTCCGAACCACCAGCAAGTCATTTTACAACAGAGAACAGATCATTTTTTGTTGGCTAATCCAAACGGTCACCATTTCAAAGAGGGCCCAGGAGTTCGTAGCTTACGAACTTACTTTTCTGTAGATTACGTCTTGGAGACTCCAGTTAAGGAGTATAAGACAAGTCAGATTAACAATTATAGAATCTTATACATTAGTACCATAATTACTAAATCAATTAGTTGAGGTGAGGCTTAATTTTCATGGAATGGAACTCTTGTATACTATAAAAAGGTTTATCAAATAAATATTGATTGAATAGCATCTGTATCTGATTGAACAGATATTTGCTACGGCTTACAGCTATCACTTCTCACTGTAGTTCGACCTACAGTTTTAAGTGAGTTCCGAACCACCGGGAAGTGATTTTACAGCAGAATAGAATAGAATTTTATAAGTCATGAAATATTTACAAGAAATACTTCGTCATTTCTCAACACTAAAGTAAGTCAAACAATATTTCGAAACAATTACAACAGTAAAAATATAAAAAACAATTTTTGATTAAACAAATTTAAAGAGAACTGAGTATTTTTTTCTAACTATTCCAATCGGTCATCCTTACAAAGAGAGCCCACGAGTTTGTAGCTTATCTATCTAAACAGATACCTGCTAAGGATCAATTCTCTCGCTGAGAATTTTCAGGTTCCACCATTTTATGGATCGATATACAATCAAACAAGTAGTGTTGACTGAAAGTGGAACTAGCACGTCATGTTATTTGTACCACAAATAAAAATAATAATAATTGAAAAATTAGAGATTTAGCTGCCATACAAAAATATTTTGGTGATAATTACAGAAAGGTTTACTCACACTTCCATAGAAATTGCTGATTTACGTAAAATGCTCACCTGTTGAAAAAGATACAAACAATTTAATTTGAATACTCAAAAGTAATGATCACATATAAAGAATAATAAAAAGGAGGAATGAAAGAGGAAAGAACAGAAAAAAAAGAGAAGGATGAAAAAGAGAGTAGAAGAAAACAAGAAGAAATGGGGAAAGTAAAAGAAAAAAGGGGGAGAAGTTAGAAAAGATAAAAGAAGGAGGATAAGGATGATGTAATTGAGGAGGGTGAGGACAGAGAAGAGAAAGAAAAAGAAGTGGTGATAAAGGTAAAATGATACGAAGGTGGATGATAATAATAAGAAGAAAACGAAGAAGGAAAAAGAAAACAAGAAGTAGTAAAAAGTAAACTAGAAGTGAACAAAGAAGGAATAATAAATAAGAGTGAATATACATTTAAGCCCCTATTAGTAAATCTTTCTTGAGGCTCCCTCAATTCAAGAAAAGCTTGAAAAGTTTTTTATTGCATACTTTTCTTTACTTTTCTAGTTTCCCCTGAGATAAGAAAGCCTCAAGAGTAGGTTTATAAATATGAACCTTAGGCATGTAGATTACAAGAAATGATCGTTTTAGAAAATATTATACTATTGTTCTTATATAAAATGTAAATATTAATAAGAAGACATTTTAGAAAATAGAAAAATAATGAGTTAAGTTATCACAAAGTAAAATAATGGGTGAGTTTATGGGAACCTTACCGTTTACCAATAAATAGAATTTTACCGAAAACTAAGGCGTCTGATTGGTCTATTCTACTTTAAAAAATATGAATTGGAATAAACCAATCAGACGCTTTGGTTTCCAGTAAAATACCATTTACCGCTAAACGGTAAGGCTCCCAGAAACCCAACCAATATTTCAAATTAAGAAAATAGAGTGGAAAAATTACAAAATATCACAATAGACCTACTATATGATAGAACAAGTTCAGCTGTGTTAAGCTGGTTAAAATAAATTTTTAATAAAAAAATCATAAATTAAAATATACATAGAAAAAAGAGTACTCTACGACCACCTTCAATATTCTAAAGAACAAAGTGAATAATTAATAGTGATGTCGTAACCACTTTAATGATTAACAACACGTCATTCTAAAGATTCAATCTTTAATTCAACTATTCAACAGATTCTTCACTTTCAATTTCTTAATTAAACAAAAACTAAAATACAGAGAGGTATATCCCTTCTTAAACGAATACTATTGCTTCATGGACTGGGAGTTTCTCATAGGTCGAACTCCACATTGGAAGCCTGTCATTGGCTGATACTAGACACGCCCATTAGGGGTGTATTTCGGACCGTCTAGTATCTCACAGCGTCGAGTTCTCGAACCATCTAGTTCTCATTAGTACCAAGAAGTAGGTAAGCAACCAATACAAAACAAAAATGATGAACAAAGTAGAAATCAGGTGACCAACCGAATAGATACAAATCAACAATATAATTATAGTGAAAAAATTAAAGGTCAATAACTCAATCAAGGTCAAGCAGCCGGAGAAATTGATGGTCAAGTAACGGAAATGACATCGTATTAACAAACGAAAAATGAACCATTATATCTTCTTGGATTTCTTGTTCCATAACGATCTGCGTTGTTAATATTAACTTTTTATTGAAAATTTAACATTTTAAGTGATGGAGCAGAAGGGTGTATTAGTTTCAGTGATATTTTCTGTGAAACATTAATTCTTTGATTTGTCCTGTTGTTTGGCATAAATTTGTGGGATCGGTGAGCAGTTGTTTTATGCTACTTTTGTTTATGTAGTCAACTGTTCTTCTGTTGAGTTCTTCATTGTATATGATAACTGTAGTGTTTGCTTTGATATAGGTGAGATTGTGAGTTAGAGCTTTTCGTTTCAATTCTTTTATGGTGTGGTCAATTTAATCGACTGCAAGTCGTTAAATGAAATTAACCAATATATCTTGTTGATATTTAACCAAAATATTAATCCATTCCTGTCATAGCTAAAATTGAAAGATTGACATTGACCTACTAGACTAGAACAAGTCTAGAAACTGGATAAAATAAATTTAATTTAATTTTGATTTTAATTATTTTATACTTATGAAGCAGAGAGTAAGGAATTGAATGTTTAATTTTAAAAATTGTATATTGAACGGAATTGAATTGTACATCTCCTACTAGAGATGGGTCGTACTAGGTTTTTCTGATACTAAGTATTCCGAGTACTAGTACGTTCTAATACCTATTCCAAATACCTGTTCCAAAATACTAGGTAGTATTTTATATTAGCCAGTTTGCCAGAGTAGACGTACAAGAGTACACGTACAAGAGAGTATCGTACTGCGGTACTGGTACTGTTTCTCACGTTAAATACAGCACGAATCTTTATTACTCATATTAAATACAGCACGAATCTAATTATTGAGTTGCTCTCAATAATGTGCTGTAGCGAAATGAGACGCGGACGGCAAGACCTTGAGACGCTTGAGTAACAAACTACTTTTTAGTACTCGTACTCAAGTACTCAAGAAGTATTTCTACTGGAAAAGTACGCGCGTACGCCATACGCAACCAAAGACAATCTAGACGCATGCGCCTACAATCGAGTATAGTGAATAGAGAGAGAGAGAGAGAGAGCGTGAGAGTGAGCGAGAAAGAACGAGTGAGTAGTTGAATAGTTCTATAACAAGAAATGAGCTACTGTACAACTGCAAATTACAAAGCTCCACTCCCACTCCGTAAATTGGAGTGGGGACTTGAAGTCGCGTAGTTTACTAGCTTCTAGAAATACTCACAGATATCTGAATATTTTGTTCTTCGAATACTAGGTGCTAGTCCGTACGTTCAAATACTCAGTAAAAATACCTGTTCCAGTAAATACGCCTCATCTCTATCTCCTACTCACTGTCCTGAACTAGTTCACGATCTTCAGTCATGACTTAAATGACATTGAACCAGAATTAATATAAACACAACGCTGGCCTGGATGTCATCCTTATTATAATGCAACTTTACAGAGTCATAATGCACATTGCGACTTAATAACAGAGCGGCATTCATGAGAAAAACATTGCGTAAACATTGACAGATCATGTATTGAAATAAATCACATGTAATACAGTAATGTAAAATATGTAAATCATGTAACACACCCGAGATATTGAATCGTCTCCAAGTTGTTTGTCATATGTAAATGCTAGAGTAGTAATTAGACTCAGGACTATCCTTGCAATCTTGCTGCAGTTACTCTTTGTGACCTCACCTGTGCTCTGAGCACTGAAAATACATTATTTGTGATCTTATCAGCACTAAATGACTAAAATAATGTGGTTAGAGACTGTCAACTCATTTTTGGCAGTGCGCAGAAACATATTTTGTTTGTCCTCGAAGCGTGCATAATGTTCCAAACAGCAGTACTAAAAACAATTCATTCTTCATAAATGTCGAAGTATATGAGAACATCACATGCGTAGAGTAGTAGTCAATAGTAGAGTGCCGAAATGCGCGAGACAAATTTTATTCATACAACTGCCAAGAGTGAGTTGACAAGTTATACAAGTTATTGCAACGAAATTAGGCTGCTCAATAAAATTGAAGTAGCAAAAAAAACTGCGGTGAAAAATTATATGACTAGCATCAGACTTGTAGTCTAGGCAACACGACAGTGTTGTCAATTCGTGCATTGAAGTTGGCGATTTTCTGCTATCAGCTGCTGGCATGGTCCCATATCTGGCAACACCGCAATGTTTTAGAACTGTGTAATAATAAAAATTAGTAAACTGGACAACTACTGTACTTACAACGAGGATTTTAATGGCTGAAAATGTCTCCAAGCTGTTATTAAAGCCCAGGCAAATTAATCCCAAAAAAGGCATTGATTGAAAAAACTTTCGCAAACTCAGGGGTCTCTTTCTTACAATGCTACAGTGAATTAAAAAGTTATAGCTTTGTACCAATTATTGTCCACCAGAAGTTTAATTTGTTTTCGCTTTTATTTTGTCAATTTCACTGTTTATTTTGAGTAGTAGATCATGGTTTCGTGGTCTTACATGTCACATTTACACAACATCAACAAAAAATCTATATAATTTTCTATTTAATATGAATGTATTTGAAGTTGGATCCATAAAATAATGAAGATATTAGGCAAGTGATAGCCGCGAGCCGTAGCCGGTATCTGTTTAATCAGATAGAGATAAGCTGCGTTCTCGTTGGTCCTGTTTGTAACGGTGACCGAATAGATTTTCCAGCAAAAAAGACACGTTCTCTGCTGTAAAATCACTCCCCGGTGGTTCGGAACCCACCTAAAACTGTAGGTTCAACTCATCAATCACCATCATCCAACTCATTACCCACGCACAGGTCTCAGACCTATGTGGGCTTCATTCTCAAAAAAAATATATAAGATTATCAAGATTGTGTTAGTGCTTATTTCCCAAAATATACTTCTAAACTAATATTCTTGAATTGAAAAGAATTGGACATTGTTCTTCAAAGTGAAATTCCTAGCGATTAACTGGCATAACCTAGCATTTAGATTCTTCAGTGTTGAAAATTTGTAAAGAAAGCAGTTGTGGGCGAAAGCCCAATCTTTGCTTGGTTGAATTTTTATCATGAAGAAATAAATAAATAATTTTGTTATTTCCAAGACGTAATTTATAAAATTTTTCAAATGATTTGGAAATTTATAAATATTCATTTTGTTTACTCATGTTGTTAAATCAGCAGGCCTTTTTGAGAAATTGTCATTTTTCCGGGTCTGATTGACAACACTAGATTTCTAACCACCCGCCCAATTTCATGATCGCTAATTTAGACACAGTTGAATAGTGATCACCATCAGATAGACCTGGCATTAGACATAGGCTGCAATATTTCAAAGCCATCAATCATTTTCAAATTGATTTCTCAACGTTCCTACGTATCTAATGCTTAAAAATGAATTAGTTCGAACACCAGTTCTATTAATTTCGTTGCCCTCTTAATCCATTATTCATAAATTTTCGTTGAAAGCGTGGAATTTAAGTCTTAAATACCAGTTTGAGCTAGCTGGCCATTAACGGATAAACTCGTATGATATGGTTACCTAATACCACAGTGGGAGGTTTCTTCTAGGACGAAGCTTGTTTCCTTCTGTAGTTCAGGTTCAATTAGCAGTAGAGGAAAGTAGGAGTCATGAGCACATTTCATGTTTATTTGGCAGTACAGAGAAGATGGACTATTGAGAATTTTTTCCCATATGAAGCTCGCATTTGTACCGTGGTTTGTTGTCAGTTAAGCTTAGACTATAATTTATGATTCCAATTACAGTATATTGGTGTATACAACACAGATAACTAGGTTGGTAAAAAACGATTCCAATACTAGTTTAAATGATCAAATTTATTTTAACCAATTCAATACAACTAACTTTGTTTCATCATAATTCTGGCCTACATTCCAATAGCGGTACTTTCCTGTTATTCTTGGATGACCTTGACTGCATTTCAGAGAGCTTCAATTTGTTAATTTTAAATTCATTTAATTCTAGACTACTCGTGTTCTTGTTTGTTGCTTTCTATGTGTTCTAGATTTTGAATCTTATTTTTGCTTGTTGCTCCTCCCACCAGTGGGCGTGACCTGTTATGGCCTTCAGCCAATCACAGACCTTCAATGAAGGTCAGCCTATCAGGGTCACTATCTTCCTCAGCCAATAGTATCGTTCAGTATATTATATTAAGCTACTCTGTACTTTAGTTTCAGTGTGTTTGAGACTGATAATGGTGCAACAATAACTGAAACTAGTACCTCACTATTTTTAATAAATATGGTTGTGACAACTTCATGTCAATATTGCTTGTGCTTGGTAATTGCTAATTTTTATTTCTAATTCATTATCTAGACATAATTATTATTACTGGAAATTATAATTTCTAATACTAATATCCACGAACGGTATTTCATTCCACCCTGGAAAAATTGGTCAGATTTGTTGAAAAATCTATCAAAATTGCATGAATTTTTGTTCTACTATGTTCCTTATTGCCATGTTATCAAGTTAATTTGTTATTAAAATGGAGAAATTTTGTTCAATATTATATTGATATCTTTACACGCATTTTTTAATTTTTGTATAACTTGTGGGAGGGGTACACGGCCATTCCTGCCATCCCCAAATGGTGCCTCTGCTAATATCGTAAACATTTTGTTCAATGGGTATCGATATTAATATGATTACACACATTTTTGTCACTTTTGTTATATCTTGGGGAGGGGGCAAAGCCTTTCCTGCCAACCCTAAATGGTGCCCTTGCTAATATGGTGGGGCTGGCTTAGGTCTGTTGTCAGAGTTATCAGACTTCTTGTGTCAGCTGGAAAATTTTAGGGGGTAACAAAGTGGAATCCCGCTGTTTTTTTCAATATTACCCTTCTACAGTAAAGTTTTTTCAATATTGTCCTCCCACCGATCCTTCCCATCCTTCCATAGTAGTTTTTATTTAGGGGCGTTCGTGACCCCATGACCCCCCCACAGGAATTATCTTTGACTCTGCACATTACTGGCCTTTACCCCCCTCAGCTCACTATCATGACATATAAAAAGGTAAGACTTGGGGCCAGCAGTGATAATAATTCAACATTCCAAGCTAGGAAGTAAATTAAATCGAAAATTACGAGCCGACAGTTCTAGAAAATGAATTACACCGTCTGCCAACAATTAAAACCCAATTTTTCAAAACTCAACCAGCCGACTAGAGTTAATTGAATTCTGTTACCTTACCCCCCTTCATTCTATCTTTATTCTCCTTCCATATTTCCTTCACCTTCTTTAGTCACCTATTCACTCTCTTTGTTTACCTCCCTTCGCATATTTAATGTCAGTGCATCAATTATACATTCACAGATATTAATTATCCAGCTAATTATCACTGGTACCAGACGATTGTCAAGTTTTATCAGGTACTTATGCTTTGTTAGAAGGATAGAACCGACCAAATAATTAATAATTAATAATGGCAAATCCAAGGAATTTAATTAATTTTCATTGAATGATTAGGATAAGGTATTAGTTAATTGAATTGCTGTTAATTTCTACGGGATGATGCATGATTTATCACACTTCTGTTCGCGAATAATCTCTACTGATAAATAAAATAATTACTGTTAGTTTGTACCGGGTAATGTGGGACTATGATATATCACACTGATATTGGTCCCTTCAGATAAATGAATAGCTTTTTCGATAATACATGTGTATAAAATATTGCATTTCTAAAAGAACTTTCTTGTAGAACCAGAAGAACCTTTCTCTGGCACGAAAAATTGTGATAAATCCTAACATTATTAAAGATTGTAGATTCAGGGATTAGATTGTGTATTATACGTTGTTGATTAAATTATGCGCTCTGCGTTTATAGATTCCTCACATTATCACATATTTTGAAGCAAAATATATGTAGTTTTAAGGCCGTGCGCAGGGTTTTTGTTCATAATTTATTTCGTAGTTTATTGTATTCAATATAATAAGGGCTTTGAAATGTTATCTATTGCTGAGAGAAAAATATTTTTTCATCAATTACTTTGTGAAATTTGGGGGTTTAAAGTAGAAAATTTTCGGTTTGTGGTCTTATCTAGTGATTTAAAACTTTTGATAAATTTCTGTAACTAAAAGTCACCTGGAGGAATAAAATTACATATTTTTTACTCCATACTTTTTCAAGGTTATATTTGTCAGTTCTTTATGATCACATGTTGAAGTTTGTGAAAGAAGAAGACAAAGAAAGGAAAGAACAAGAAAAAAAGAAGAAGATGAAGAAGTAGGAGGAAAATAAGAAGAGAAAAGGAAAAGAAGAAAAAATGCGAATAGAAAAAAGAAGGAAATGAAAAAAGGAAAAGAAGTAAACTATCCTCACTTGTGCTCCTGAAGCTGATGGCGATGATCAGTAATGATAATTACTGAAGATGATTCCGGTGATCCTGATAATAATTTCAATGATGATGACGATGATTGCCGGCCTACTGGATATCTGAGACGGTCTCGATCGAGATTAGTTCGGTGGATAATCGTCGATCACAGAGCAATCGATTTGAAAATATCGAAGCAAGCGACGGTCAGCGCATATTGCCTCTGGTAAATGTCAAGAGTCGCCTCCGATGAAATAGAAGATGCAAGCAATATAAGTGAGTGTGCTTACTGTACATGCATATATATATATATATATAATATGTACTCTACATGTACATACATGTATATTAGTACATTATAGTCTATATACCCATACATAGTTATTTATTAATGTATGGAGTGAGGTTAAGTCGCCATCTTTGATTGTAGATCATCTCAGCGCTGCACTCCACTTGTCCGGAAATTATCATTGGACGCACATAACCCGACTACCGGAGCATCTTCTTTAAATAACACAGGTCGTAGTAAATGTCAACGATATCACCATCAAAACAACTGACACCATTCATAAATCATGGCCATTCAGAATAATGATGTTGACAATTGCCATGAGAAATTTTTTTTCATCAAATATTTCATGGAATATGGGAGTCAAAGTTGACATTTTTCGGTTTTTGGGGGCAATTGAACTCACCTACAAGTAATTTTAAACAATTGATAATTTTTTTTATAACTGAAAGACACCTCAGGGAAAAGAATGACACATTGTTTATTTCAATTCAACAATTGGTTTTTTCAAAATAATTTTTTTAAAACTGAAATTTTTCTCATGTTTTAAAAAATGTATTTTGAAAAAGCTAATTGTTTGATCGGAATGAAAAATATGTCATTTTATTCCTCAATGTATCTTTCATTTAAAAAAAATTTATCAAAAGTTTAAAATAACTTGTATGGGAGATCAATTGCCACCAAAACCGAAAAATTTCAACTTTGAACTCCCATATTTCATGAAATATTTGATGAAAAAATAATTTATCATGGCAATAGTCAACATTTCAATACCTTAATAATATCCAATACAATAGACTTCGAAAAAAAATTATGACCAAAGCCCTGTGCACAGCCTTAATAACGATTAAAACGGACATTGTGTTATGTTATTTCCATAAAAAAATTGGTTGGATTCTTATTTCTCCTAAAAATGTTAGTGAAGTGAGTGAGTTATATTGAATTGTATTCCTCTTCCTCTTCTTTTTCTTTTTCCCTACGTACCTTTTTATCTTCTTCTTTTACTTCTTCCCCTTCTTCTTAGGCTTTTTACGTCTCCTTTATGGCTTTTTACGCCTTCTTATTTTTCTTCTCTGTCTCTTTCTCCTGCTCCTCCTTCTTTTTTTTTCCTCATTCTTTTTCCCCTCCTCCACCAATAACATATTCTCCGGCCTTATTCTTCTTCATCGTCTTCTTCTTCTTCTTCTACTTTATAATCTGATTTTTACGTCTCCTTCTTTTACCTACCTTTTTTCGCTTTCTCCTCATCCTCCTTCTCCTTTTTATCTTTTCTCCTCATTCTTCTTCCTTTCCTCCGCCAAACTCTTATTCTTCTGCCTTATTCTTCTTCTTATTTTTCTCCTCCTCCTCCTCCTCCTCCTTCTCCTCCTTCTGGTTTATTCTTCTTTTTCTCCTTCTTCTTCTTCTACTACTTCTTCCTTGTCGTCTTCTTCTTATTCATTTTCTTCTTCTACTTCATCTTCGGCTTTTTACTTCTCCTGTCTTTTTCTTCTCTTTCTCCTCCTTCTTCTTTCTATTTTTCCTCCTCATTTTTCTTTCTCTCCTCCTTGAATTCTTTATTCTCCTGCCTTATTCTTCTTCGGCTTTCAACATCTTGTTTCTCTCTTTTTTCTTCTTTCACTCCACCTTCTTCTACTCTTTCTCCTCCTCGCCCTTCTCCTACTTCTTTATCCTCCCCATTTTTCTCCTTTTCCTCCCCTAATCCCTTATTCTTAAGAGGTACATTTTTTTTTTTTTTTTTGAGGATGAAGCCCACATAGGTCTGAGACCTGTGCGTGGGTAATGAGTTGGATGATGGTGATTGATGAGTTGGACCTACAGTTTTAGGTGGGTTCCGAACCACCGGGAAGTGATTTTACAGCAGAGAACAGTGTCTTTTTTGCTGGCCAATCTAATCGGTCACCGTTCCGAACAGGACCTACGAGAACGCAGCTTATCTCTCTGATTGAACAGATACCTGCAAATGGCTGTTTATTATATAAATAAGTAAAGTAAATTCGTATGGCTTTTCGTGGTGGGGAGACCCTTAGGGGTATTATATAAATAATAATAATAAGCGTATGACTTTTATTGGTGAGGAGACCCTTATAGGCGGGTAGTTGCACCTCGCCGTTTGAGTCATTTTATGGGGAACATGGCGGACCTACTACTTTAGATGGGTTCCGAATTACTTATAAGTAATAATAAAGCTTTTAAATCAAGTCATTGAAGCACTGTCACCCATCCAAGCGTGTTATTGAGCGCTCGTAACTGAACATCACGATCCAGTCTTGTGCTTCTTGTGCTCCTTGTGCTCCAGTCTTGATCAACTTTCAAAGTAAGTACTCTTTGCAATTAGTTTCCACTATCTAATGCATATCGTTTCTTTTCAGCAAACTATCTTGCAATGTATTTTGTTCAGGAAACTGTCAATGTCTAATGCATACTGTTCCATTTCAGGAAACTTTCTTACATTTGGCAATGTCTAATGCATATTGTTCCATTCCAGGTTACTGTGCCTGTTCAATTGAAGATAACAGACCTGTTACTCCAACCCTCTTTCAAAGTGAGTATTGAAAACTAACCTATTAATGCATGATCGCTTGCACTTGTAAAACTAATGATTGTTTCACTTTCTTACAATGTAAATTGTTTCATTCCAGGAAACTAACCTAAAATTCTATTTTGTCTAATGCATATTGTTTTATTCCAGGTCACTTTGCTCATTCTAATGATTGGTCATTTGTAAAACTAATGATTGACAAATTTACTTGTAACTAACAATGCATATTTTTTCCAGGTCAGCCAACTTCAGTCTCCACCCGCAGCAATTCAATGTGAGTTCAAAGAAAATATATACATTTATTCAACACTAATATTCCTGCTGTTACACATATGCATAACATGTTATTCTTTTTCTGTTCCAAAGATGATTTCCCATGGAGGCAGCAGCAGCAGCAGGAGGCGTGGTAGCCGCGGAGGTCGCCGAGCAAATGTCAACTCACTGCAGGGGCTGAATGATGCACTCAACATCATTTTGACTCTACAGTCCGGGCAGCAGCAGTGGCGTGCAGCTCAGCAGTGGCAAATTGCTCGGCAAGTCAGTGGGCAGACGACGTCAGGCCGACGCTCAAGAAGACAACCAGCCAGGCGACGTCGTCCCCACTTTGACGACTACTTGACAAATCCTCCGCTGGAAGCCTACATTCCTGAGCTGGAGGCATCGCTGCAGGAAGCGGTGCGCCAGGAGGCAGCACCAGCTCCAACCCCAGCACCAGCCCCAGCCCCAGCACCAGCCCCAGCACCAGAACCAGCTCCAGAACCGGCCCCTCCAGCCAACTTATTGAGCTGTGCATCGGAGGAGGAGATGGATATTCTGCGTTTGGTGCAGGCTCGCTTGCAGGTGCACCGGGTGGGATGGAGAATGGAGGATGAGCGTTGGGATGCTGATGCCGACATGTCGTTTGCAAGCTGTGGGAGGTGTGCAAACTATCATGTGAATAGGGTGCTCCTCCCATGCTTCCACATGATGTGCGATAGATGCACAGAAACGGCCATCACTTGCGATAGCTGCGATGAACCCATACAATGGGTTATTCGCACAAATCTATAAGCGAAGAAGTCGCTAACTCATCCATGCAGCAAAGAAGTTGCTACCTCCATTCTTGTGAAGAAGTCGCCACCTCCACCCCTGCGAAGAAGTCGCCACCTCCACCCTTGCGAAGAAGTCGCTCTAATTTAACATATCTAATTTGTTGCATCTTTTTTCCAGATGAGTAGCAGCCCTAGCCCTCTCCGCAAGATCGCAATGTCAGCTAGCATTGATGCTGTATATCGGGGTGCAGATTTCAGCATTCTACCACAGACTCTACGCGAAGAATTCCTACACCCTTTCAATCGTTTTGATATCCATCCAATACTAACCAAAGCCATGAAATTTTTAGCATTTTGCAAACGCATGGACCTCATTGATCTAATTGCAATAATTAAAGCTGAAAAGTTTAGCAGGAGTGACTTTGGTGAAGTCGTGAGCTATGTATTTGGAGATAGTCTACCACTTTTCACTGTAACTCACAATCTCTACAAGAAACAGCATGTGTCAACATGTCTTGATAGGCGCGCACGGGCAGCATTAAATGATATAGTGGAATGTCGATGCAGTGAGATATATGATATAGTAGCACACATGTGGCGTTTAGCTTATGTGCAGGACGGATATATTCTTCATACTCTAGGACTGCAAGAACCTGATGAGGATGATGAGCATATTGTAGGGCTAGGTAGATTAATGAGAAAAATAGGAGCCTGTGAAGAAATTGACATATATTCAGAGGATGAAAGTGTCAGCTATATCACTACCAGCAGTGATGAATTCTTAGAAGAAGAAGAAGATTATTAATCTGTTCACTCTTTTTTACAGGAATCCCAGATCACTCTATGAGCTTGCAAGGAAAGCTTCAGTAGAAGCTCTATACCTTGGTGCTGATATCAACACACTGCCACATCCTATACGTCATGATATCATACACTGTAAGGAGCTGTTCATGGAGACTACTCCAAGACTTTTTAGGAGGACATTGTACATTGTTTGCAAGCGCATGGATTTCACTGATATAATCTCACTGTTCAAAGCTGAAAAACTCACTGGTGATGACATTGGCGAAGTGATCTTACACATACTCACATGGTGGCCAGATCATGGTTACATCAGTGATGATTACAAGAAGTTTCATTCACCCTCATGTTTAAAAAGGCGGGCACAAGCACCATTGAATGTAAAGCCTGATTGTAGGTGTTTGGAGATATACGATATGATAGGTCACATGATGCGGTTGGGAATGGCAGAAGATTGTTACCTTCAGATGCATATTGGACTTTCTGATTCCATGAGGTGGGAAACGATTGAGTCTGCCCTTAAGAGATATGCAGTTGAGGTCTGCTATAATGTTACAAGTGAGATGTTCGAAGATTAATTCATGTCTTGTTTTGCAGAATGAACGGTCAACAGCGTGCTGATGCTGTCACAATCAGAGAGGACTTGGAGTATGTCTGCAACCTCTTGAAAACCATGTCATTACCAGTCAGCTCATACCGTCGAGCATTGCATAATGCTAGAAAAATTGGGCATGGACCAAACCGCGGTCACGGTTTCTATCTACCCGTCAGAAGTTTACATATTCCCCCATGTACATATACATACAATCCAGTTAAGCAGGGTGAGGTGTGGAACTGTAAATGTGTATTACTAACATTTAGATTGATGCATTTGGACAATTTCATTGCGAATAGTTGGCCCAGCGAACCTCAAGTTTTCAGAGATCATAAATGGTGGACAGGGCTGCTACCATTGGACAAAGGTCAGGATATCAATGATCTTCTCATTGACATAGGAGATGCGTACTGCATTCAACCATCCACACCACCACCACCTTACACTGAGAAGGAGGAGGAGGAGGAGGAGGAAGCAAACTGTGGACCCTCAACACTGGCAGCTCTCTTGGAGTGTTGGGAATAATCTATGCTATTGCTTTATTGCAGATGAACACCTCTGCACAAGAAATGATCAATACCACCACCACCGCAGCTCAAGCTCCAAACACTGCAGAAACCATCAAGCCGCAAGGAGCTCTCAACAATGCCGTGCTGGAATTCTACAGTTCAATTTCAAGCCATAAGCCTGCCAGCCCCAACTATCTATCGATGAAGGATCTGAAGCCTGAAATTAAGTATCAAATGCTGTCAGCGCAGACATCATTGACTAAATACGGTACAAAAGTCAGCATCAACATCATAGTGGACAACCAGACTGCCAACATTATACTACCAGACGCATATAGTCGGCTCACATTGAAACATGTGGAAAATGGACCTTTAGATCTGAGCAAATTCAAAATGAGTGTTACTCCTGCAGGCAACACATTTATAATGAACATGTTTATTGACTAATAAACGCTTCTTTTTTTATTCTGCAATTGTGAGTTTTTCTTCCATCTCCCAATGCCTATAGTCTATAAGATGATGCACATGAGGTGAACACTTGCACTAGTGCACTCACTAGATAACTCACTAGTGCACTCACTAGTGCACTCAATAGTGTACTAGTGCATGTGTTCATATAGGTAAGAAATTGTCTTACATTGCTTTCAACAAAGACAGTTTCAACGAAAAAGAGAGGGTAGAGAGAGAGAGTTCCACTTCCATCACTGACTCAGCCCACTGGCCTTGATATACCAGTTTTAACTAGTATGTCACTGCTGCATTCCAATGCTATCTATGCAGGAAAAAACATGTCTGTGGTAGAAGTGGAACGCTCTCTCTCTCTATGAGTATACTAAGGAGAGAGTAGGTGAATGAGAACCAGTTGTATAGCATTACAAGTTTATTCTAAGCATTATGAAATAAAATATAAAGATGAGTGAGCAGTTCACCCTGACAATAGTCTGTGGTTGGAGTCTCTTCAATCGCACTGCATACACCATCAACTGTATCCAAGCCTCTAGAGCGATGACGTTGAACTGTTGTAAAGATGGAGATGAGAAAAGCTTCTGAGCATCCATCTGCAATGCGGAACCTCCTTACACGTTGATCTTCCATACTGTGAGAGAAGCCAGCAAATACGATTTCATTACTGCCAATTGCACTTAGCGCCTTGCTGCCATACTCAAATTGACACCAGTACTTTTGAAGAGTATCGGGAAGATTGATGACAATCTTGACATCCTTGTATCGCCAGTCTTCCACTTGTCCGAGATCCAGTACAGCTGCCATGCTATGCTTTAGCCTGTACACTGAAGTTAGTGACACCTTTTCATTGTCAAACATCGTCCAGATTTTGAATGGAAGTTGTGCTGGCTGCTGCGGGACACTTTTGCCCATACCATTTTTCCACATGATTCCTATGAAGATGTTCTTCAAGAACCTGTTAACATTATAACTGTTGACAGGTATTGCTGGTTCCAATCCACTAGTACATTCTTGTAGATCTCTCAAGTATTTCACAGTACCACGGCCATGTACTGCATCAATAATTGCATATCGTAGCCTTCTAAGATGGATGCAATCACACGCATCACGTAGACTGGCACCAGTGCACGAAACTGCATGTCCACACTCGAGTTGAAAGTCATCCAATGACATGATGCCCCGCTGCTCCAGCTCGACTTCCAGCTCCATAACGGCTGCTTTCAAACGTAACTCATTCCTATACTTATTGATATCCATCTTGCACTGTGCTCTCAAGCCAACAGCATCTTTTATATAGCTAACATAGTAGTGGTGGTGGGGGTAAGTCAATGATTACGCAATCTATTGAATTATTCATTTATTAACATGCATTGACAAACACGTTTTTTATCTTTAGACATGGTTTGCAAAATATGATTATATAGCAAATTTACAACATTGAGCGCACAATAGTAATATTTCATTGATCCGTCAGTGATCAGATTTGCTCTGTAGTCTTCTGTCATGATGAGATAGCAATGTTGTTCACAGTTGTAGTTGTTGTAGGAAGTCATCACTTGTTTCTCCAGGTTGGGGAGATCTTGTTGCTCGAATGGAGATGATAGATCAATCACAGTAAAGTTGTCAGCCAGATTCTCCTCGTCTTCGTATTGGGGCTCCATCAGTTTGTGCAGCATGCTCAGTTTGTCATATCCATAGACATAGATTGTGTGAGCTGGTCCTACAATCTTCCGCCATCTTTCCAGTGCACTTCTCACAATTGGTCTTAGGTTGGAGTAGTATTCCCCCATATCATTATTGTCCGTCCATCTCAAGCCATGTTTAGCACTATGTGAATCATTCTCCTTACGTATACTAGTAGCCAGTACAGATTCAGAGTAGGGAGATCTGAAGAGAGAGTGCTGGCGTACAATGCGTGATTCTATAGCATGTTCAAGATACGCCATTTCCTTGACAACAAATTCGCCATTTCGTCCAGTGAATCCTTGAAAGTCTATCACAAAGTATGGTCCAAAACCTTCCACAGAGTCATGCCATGTTTCATTGCTGCTGCTGCTGCTGCTGCTGCTGCTGCTGCTATCCTTTTCCTCTTCAAAGCTGATAAGTTTCATGATGTTGTCGATGCTGTCCTCAAGATTCATGCTGCGATGTTCACACAGTTGTGATGTCTCTGCACCTCATCCACAGCCTTTTTATAGTCGAGTTATCAGGCAATTTGAACTGTGCCTGTCATTGGTCGATACTCTTTGACCACTTCATGTATCATCAGACAGTAGGCACGTGTATTTGCAGGAATGTTATCAGTCATTTCAAATTCCACTCTGACATCAATGCTGCCAGTCTTGAGTGTTTCATTTTGACGTGAACAGTCAATTGGAAACAGCATCATTCTTCCATCTGCCAGAGCAGACTTCTCAAACAGTGGGTTGCTTGCTCGAAAATCTCCATGGTTGTAGACTCCATTGAAAGCTGTATACATATTGTAGACACGGTTGTCATCACCATCAATGCTTTCATACGGATAGTACTTGTTGTTCAGAAACACTCGAATGTCTTTCACATTGCACTTGTCAAACAATGATCCATTTGCATCTGCTCTTCCTCTTCTTCCAGTCTGCAGTCCAATCACAATGTATCTCGGCTTCTCATGTTGTGCAGTCGACTTGACAGTCCATGTATGTTTTGTAGCTTCGGGCATGGCCGGGTACTCATACAGCTCCCAATGTCGGAATGGTATTGATACAGGCGAGTCATTCTGCACCAATCGTAGCAGACGCAATCTTGCTTCATCGGCCACCTCCACATAGGGCATCTTCCACACAAGCTTCCGAATGTTGACAAGGCCTATTGTATTCAAGCAGTTTACGTTGTCAGCACTGCGTCTTAGCACCAGCTCCTGTTTCACATTGAGCAGCACACGTCTGTAGTCTTCGGCGAATCCCAGCAGATATCTAAGTGGTACATCCATGACGGTAGCGTTGGCTGCATTGGCGGCAAATGTAGTTAGACCTGTTGTAGCATTATACTTGTAGCCGGCTCCTTCCATCTTGGCTAGTTCTTCTCGTTCAAAGGTCATTGCATTCTTCATCAGGCTGGCAATGCCTGGGTTGCGTGTGCTGTCCACCTCAACTCCATTGATCTCATAGCGTATCTCCGAAAACAGGTTGGCAAAAAATCCAGAGACACATGGTGTGCCGGCCAGTGCAGCACCAGCTGCACTGGTTACTGTGTACTCAAGGTGTAGATAGCTCTCTGATGGTAGTGTGTAGATGTCCTGCTGCTGAATTGGTATCCTGATCTCATCGTTGGCATTGAAGGTTGTGTTGTATGGCGAATGTGAATGATACTCAAAACCTGTGATGCGATCATCCGAAGATGGACCACTCTTTGTCACATCCAAAAGTCTCATTGTCGCTGTCGTGGATGTCGTCTGATAACAATACAACCTCTTTGCTCTAGATAATCGATGCTCCTTGATGTTAACTCAATGGCGGTCGATCGTTGAATGACGTTTAAAGCGCCTGCACCCCTTTTATTTCTTTCTGTCTCTGTCTCAGACTGCTCAGCTCCACTCCAACCCCTCTTTTCAAATAGCAGCACCATATCACTCTCTTCTTCGTAAATGTAAGGTTATGTTTATCGGCTCCTCTCTAAAGTTCACCAGACGTCCGTTCTCATCAACAATCTCCAACGTAATGTTGCTGATCTGCTCGGCATCCACGGGTAAATAGACAACATTGCGCACAGACACAGCCATTTTATAGCCTGGGTCCACTGACGGGTAGAACTCATAGATAACATGATCCTTGATTCCATTCGAGTAGGAGCCGCTCACTATGTTACATTTCACACGCACCACATTGGGGCGGTTAATCATCATGGTTGAGTCACCTCTAGCCTCCTTGTCAGCTTCCAGGATCCTGTTGAAGCCCAGCAATTTGCCTATTGAGTCAGGCGGGGTAAAGTCCAGCTTAGTATTGCACAGCACTATACATTTCAATGTTGACGTGTCCATAGCCATTTGTAGGTTAACTCCACGCTTATTCAATCTTGCCTCCAACAGTTCCTTGATCATGTTAAACTCAAAACTGCCTTCTGGCAATGAAACAGTTTGCCAAACCTTTCCTTCTTCACTTCCATCTGTGCTCACACTTGCATCTGTGCTCACACTGGGAGACACTTTGTTTGCAGCGCTGGTATCACCGCCCACAATTGGAAACACTTTCTTCTTTCCATCATTGAAGGTCAATCCTATGCTCCTGGTTTCTCTACTTTTTGGTTCTGTTTTACCAGTAAGACCCCATCTAAACCAATCAACGATTGTCATGTTGCTGTTATTAAGCTCTCCATGTGTCACTGAATGATCCTCGTCATGCGACTCACCCGCTGGTGGAGCTAGGAAGCGTAATGTATTGTTGTAGCCGACCTCAACATTTGGAATAGAGTTACAGCTTGTGAAGCTGATAAGTCCCACTTCCCATACACCATTGCCCGTATCAATAGGCGGGTAGAATTCACTACTCAGCGTTGACTTGGTTCCTCCAAAGCAGAGCATCATCTTGATTGCTCAGTGTACTTCAACCTAATGACTGCTTACCACAATAATTGAGAGGTTTTATACTAATAATGAAAAAACAGTTGTGTTTAGATTCATAATTTATTTAACAATCAACTAAAAATTTCAAACATAAATGTCCACATATGTGAGAGTAGAGATCCTCCTGCTTCCGATCATAGTTGTACTCAATCCTCGTCGCTGGTGCTGATCCTCGATGCATGTAGTCAATAAATTCTTGTGGTGGTCTCAGGTTGCCAAAGCCGTCAAAGTAGTGAACGTTGCCATCCTTCTTAACATAGCACACCCAATGTGTGCCAGGTCCTTTGCTGTCATCCAGGTTGATGATGCCACACTCCCTCCTCAGTGGTCCTTCAGCAGGTAGAGCATCTCGCATAAACACTCCTCGAAATTTCTTTAGCTTCAAACGGCATGCATACTTGTAGAGGTCTGCATCGGTCAGTGCTCGGTCTGGTAGAGCAATCATCTTCTGCCGCCGCATCGACGGCGACGAGCCCCGTTTCCCGTCTTTTGACGTCTCAGGTACAGGCCTCGACCCTTGGTTGATACCGCTGTTCTCCTCCTCTTGGTTCCAGTCCTCCTCCTCTTCCTCTTGGGTCCAGTTCTCCTTTTAGCTCCTCCACCAAACTTTGCCTTGGCTTTCATAATGTTGGTCACTGCTAGTGCTGCGGCCTTTTCCAAAACACCTGCGTCCGATGATTTCACTCGACTCCAAGCTCGTTCAGCCAAGATCCGGTCTGCCGCTGCTCTGCTAGCAGTATCACTATTCCTTGAGTATGCAATGTCGTGCTGCTTACAAGCTTGGTCAAGTCTGTTGACACCTGGATCGCCTCTTGCCAATCGCTTCTCAAGCTTTGTACCTGGTCCACAGTACTGGTAGCCGGGCAGATGAAGTTCTATGGGCAGTACGTCTATTGCCTTGTTGACTATTGCACCTGCAGCGTCTGTGATTGCGGAAAGTACTCCTCTTCCTTTGTAGCTCTTCCTCTCTCGAAGGGCAGCAGCCATCTAATGTTGATCAGCAGCTTGGTCATCCGGTTTTATACCCTCATGGATTCCCAAAGCCTGTAACACTTTATCTCTCAACTGCTCTCTACTCAAAGTGTGGTTTTCAGGTGACCAAATAATGTTCATGATGGTAGTGAAACACTTTTTAACTACAACCCTTGAATGCTCATCTAACCTTTTTTCCAAATACTTTTTGTTGACTCCATCACCATCTTGGATTGGATCATTAACATCCATGAGGACTGCATTGTTCAAGCTTACAAAAATCTGCGATGTTTCAGTGTCCTGAGTCTTTGGCAGCCAATCCCATAGCATATTCTGGCACACTTTTAGGTTAACAGCATCCTTTTCATTGCGTGGGCTGCCAACATTGATCACTCTTCTTCCTCGGACGTTGATATTACCGAGGACGTCCATTATTCTTCTATCGCCGTTTGATGACATTACTTGAATGGTATGCACATGCTCAAGTTTACACGTTTTATCGGGCTAGAGTGCAGTGCTGCCAACTATGTAACCGCCTTCCACCAACTCTTCTAGAATTGAATTAATTTCATTCTCATGTCCAGTGTTGCCAACTGCTTTGGACTGATCCAACAGTCTCAATCTGTCCACCAACTCATTGGGATCATCATAGTAGATGTACTCAATCCGACTATCGGCTACCAAATTGAATGGTGCCTTGAGTCCTCGTCCAGCAACCGAAGTATCTGAAGATGATGATGCATCACCATGTTTCACTTCTCGAAGCTTTTTGATTACATTCTTGTATTTGGGATTGTTATAGTTCACAATTTTTCCATATGCGCGATAGCCTGCCCTGTACACATTGGTTAGGCTCAACACACTCTTGTAGACCTTCTCATCACTTTTTTTCACCTTTCTGAAGTCGGGATGTTTCTTGAAAATCAGCTCGCATATTCCCGGTGTGACATTGAACGTTTTCTCTTCATTTTCATTGTTTGGATTGCTCAGTATAATCTTGTCCCCATTTGGTCCAAAGGTTAGCAGCTTGTTACCGAGAAATAGGCTATTATTCTCCACTCTTGGTCCAAACTTTCTATCACTGTTACCATCTCTGTTGTCCATCGATGCTTTAACATATTCTCCTACAGCTGTTCCAGCCAGTTCAGATTGGGCAAAGCTTTCATCAATTTCCTCCTGGGTAGTATTCATCAACACATCCTCCTCCTCCTCCTCCTCCTCATCGATGGATGAGTCCTCCTCCTCCTCCAATTGACTTCTACCTTTCCACAATTTCCGTCCCACTCCTGATGTGCTTGCTGCAGGTATTTCAGCTGTTCCAACTGTCTCCAAGGTTTGCTCTTCTTCTTCTTCTACAATAGGTGATGCGGTAGGCCTCTCCCATTGCGGCTTACGTCCTTTCACTGCACCTAACTTGAATGGGTATGGTGAGCCGGGTGTAATTGGTGGTGTAGGAGGTACCATATGAGTTGATAGTGTACGTGCGAATGGGCGTGTCACTGCTGCTGGTGAAGGTGTTGGTGGTGGTGCTGGTGGTGGTGCTGCTGGGACACCCCGCTCCATGATAACATCTGAAATATTCTGGAGTGGCTCAATAATTGGTTTCAAACTTTTGATATGCTTCTCCTCAGTCAATGATCTGCCCAAAGTGATTTCCTTATGCTTCCTCTTGATGTTGCGTCGTAGCTGAGCAATCTCCATGATGGTTGGAGCAATGTCCTCCACAGTCTGCTTTCTTTTCCGCTGCTGCTTCACGTCCATCTCGATCGGTGTTCACTGACTGAATGAGCCTTTTCAGCTTATGCTTCAGCTAAAAAAGTGTCAAGACCGTTTCTGTAACGTCCGCTATTCTTGCCTGAGGCACTATCGATAACAAGGAATGCATGTGCAGACGAAGACCACACATCGTCGCACATACTTTTGAATGCATCAAATGTCATGTCGGCTCCCACATGATCTCTGTACAAATGTTTCATATTGAGTTCATCCTGTTTGAATACAATCAGAAAATTGGCATTGTCACGTATCAATTGTTTTGGTATGCGACTGTAGGTCTGTGCCAAATAAAACACATCAACGTTGCTGTGCCGTCCAGTGGTGAAGTAGCGTCTGATGGCTTCCTGCTGCTCACAGATAACATCATCAAAAATGATTATTGAATTGGCGGGCAATTCGTGTGGTGCAGGTATCTCTTCACAGGTGTCACACTCGATGTAGTTCATTTTAGGTCCTAGTCCTTCCATCACAGTGCGCAAGAACTCGTATTTCGGTTGGAATGTTGTCTTGGAGAACAGATAGATGTTTGAGAAGCGTATACCATTTGGATCAAAAAGCATGTTGAACATTACATTAGTTTTACCACAACCCGATGGTCCGCATATGATACATCTCAGGTGGTGAGGGAACAAAGGTCCATGCCGCTTCTTGATGTTCATTTCCGGTCCAAGTCCACAACCACTTGCCACACGATCAAAGTCGATTATATTGAACTTGTGTCGACGTTGCACTACCTGTTTCATTACACCAAATCTGCTCTATCAATCCAAGAGTCGTGACTGCTATCGTATCCTTTCCAGCGCACCAACAGTTTATTACCTCTCCTCTTCAACACTTTTACAATTTCAAACACGTCTGGCACTTTAGTTTTGACAATCTCTTCTGCATAGAATCCCCCTTGCACAGGTTGTCCTCCACTGTCTTCCAGCTCATACGTCACAGGTACAGTAGGTCTCACACGTGTGACAGTGAACAGTTCATTTGTCCAATTGGGTAGGTAACCCTTGTTGAACACGGTTTTATACTTGCTTATGCGCACCTTATCACCCGGTTCAATTGATTGACCAGGCCCAGGATAAAACCTGTTTCGCACCTTGTTCTGCAAACTCTTACGATATTCCTCACGCTGTTCTCTCAGTCTGCTCAAGAGTATAGTTTCATGCTTCTTCTTAACATCGGCTGGACACATGCCTATTGTACGATGTATCCTCTCATTGTACTCCTTCACCAGCATGTCAAGGATGTCTGTCCACTTGTAGGATCCTCTCTCAGTGAACTTGATCCACATTAAACGTTTCAGAGTCCTGTTGAAGCGTTCCACTATCGATGCCTTCTTATCTGAATACGTCGAATAGTGATTGACGTCATATTGTTTCACAAGTCTTGAAAACTTTGCATTGAACCACTCTTTGCCGTCATCCGTTTGAAGGTTTTCCATTGGATGCCGTTCGAATATAGGACGCATTGCCTTGACCACTTCCTCGGATGTCTTTGTCTTTATCGGTAACGCATATGCATACTTGCTGAGACAGTTTATAATAGTGATGATGTATTTGTAACCTTTGTTCTGCTTTGAGTATGGTATCATTTCAACAAGGTCAGCTTGATAGAGGTCGTCAAGACCTTTCACTGTAACCATCCTCATCGGAAAATTCCGACGAGCTGGCATGTGCAGTTCACGTGCTATCACACTCTTCTCCATACTGATGCTCATCAAGTGAACACGTGCCTTTATATATAGTTGTTTTTACACAGCACATGATGTGCGTCATACTCTGTTATCATTCCAACACTTTTGACATTGAAGTATGTTAGCATGACCTTTTTGAACCTGATTGCTAACACATTCGAGTTAATTGGCATTTAAAATGATATGCGTCGGCATAATCTTTTTTGAAGCTGATTGCTAACACAATCGACCCAATTGTCATTGAAAAGGATGTGCGTCATCATGACCTTCCATGCTATCATTCCCATTGTGCAACACTTTTGACATTTGCGTCAGCTAACCTTTCTCTCATGCTTTCCTAGAAAGATCACTTTATCATTCAGCCTGCATTGTTTGTCAGTTGCTATCACCTTAACCTTTTTGAACTTGTTTACTAAGACATGATGTTTTTGATATCGCACTTTAGTATATATACTGCCCAAAAATTCAATCAAATTCAGTCTTCACATCAGAGTTATAGAGAGAGTGATCTCAGTGTTCTCTTAGTGTTCAACCAGACGGAATGGATCCAACCCAGCAGTTATCTTCCATAGTGGACAAAGCATTAGCTGTGTTCAAAGAGGAGCTCCTCAGGCAGTTGCAAACTACGCCTAGGACTGCCAATACCAGCACTGCCACTGTTGCTGCTCAAGATGCTGCTGCTCAAGATGTTGCTGCTCAAGATGTTGCTGCTCAAGATGTTGCTGCTCAAGATGTTGCTGCTCAAGATGTTGCTGCTCAAGATGTAGCTGCTCAAGATGTAGCTGCTCAAGTTGTCAGTGCTGCCGGCTCCTCCACCACAGCAGTATCACTTCCCAGCAGTGGTATGCAGGCAATAATTGAGGAGATGCTTTCCGCCTGGGAATCCATTCCTAACTTGGAAAGCACTCCAACAGTTGAACGACAGTCATCGCCACCGGCGAAACGACAATATCTGCAGCCGGCATCAAGGCGAGCACCACCTGCATCAAGGCAGTCATCGTCGGCATCAAGGCGACCACCGCAAGCATTGAGGCAGTCACCCCCACCGTCAGCAGCAAGGCGACCACCACCTGCATCAATGCAGTCGCCCCCACCGCAAGCATCAAGGCAGTTACCCTCACCACCAGCATCAAGGCAGTTACCCTCACCACCAGCATCAAGGCAGTCACCACCGGCATCAAGGCAGTCACCACCGGCATCAAGGCAGTCACCACCGGCATCAAGGCAGTTACCACCAGCATCAAGGCAGTTTCCCCCACCACCGCCGGCATCAAGGCAGTCGCCCCCACCGCAAGCATCAAGGCAGTTACCCCCACCACCACCAGCATCAAGGCAGTTTCCCCCACCACCACCAGCATCAAGGCAGTTTCCCCCACCAGCATCAAGGCAGTCGCCCCCAGCATCAAGGCAGTCGCCACCAGCATCAAGGCAGTTACCCCCACCAGCATCAAGGCAGTCGCCCCCAGCATCAAGGCAGTCGCCACCAGCATCAAGGCAGTTACCCCCACCAGCATCAAGGCAGTCGCCCCCAGCATCAGGTCAGTGGCAGCAGCACCCTCAGCAGCCCATTATACCTCCACATCGGGCCCCACAAATTCCGAGCATGGCATGGCGGGGCAGCATTGGCCGTCCATCGCATCGTGAGCTGGAACTCCAGCGTAGAGTTTTAATCAGTGCGATGGATATGTATGCCCCGCTGCCAGCATACGGCTCCAATTATGTTGGGGCTGATGAAATTGTGGCACGGTTAATGAGGCATCGCCGCTTCAGGACGCTGCATGGGCTGCTGAAATTGGAGCTGGCGGCCTACAGTTATGAGGCGATAAACAAGCAGCTGGCCATTGCTTGGGGGGTAATTATGAAATCGATCGGACTGCTGAAGGCGGCTGCTTCACTAGAAATTACCAACCCTGAACTTAGCCCAATAGAGTTGAGATACTCAGTTATTGGGCCGAGAAAGTTGGAAAATGTCATCAAAAACAAAAGGGTTATCGATGAAGAAACAGCTGTCTTATTATTACGCAGGGAAAATATAACTGCACTTTGCGCCCCAAGGTGCGATATTGAGCAAGTTCTATATGAACTTCGAATTGGCTGAAAAAATTGTATATTCTAAAATAAACATGTTTCTGATAATCTTTCATCTTTTCATTTTCTACCTCCTACACTGGTGTGCAGCTTGTCTCAGCCTCACATGGACTGATGCAAATAGAAAATCGTCTTGCATATAGACATGTCCTGCATGACGTCATACAGACAAGTTGAATGCAAGATGATCTTCTATTTGCAACAGCCCACATGGACGATCTTGCATAATGTTGTGCAACAGACAAATATAAAATCGACTTGCACATAGACAGGTTTTTTCCTGCATGTTGTCATACAGGCAAGTTGAATGCAAGCTGATTTTCTATTTGTCTTTGTAACATCACACACATGGACTTTAAGATCTTGCATAATGTTGTGCAATGGTACACTCACAGACATGTCCTGCATGATGTCATACAGACAAGTTGAATGCAAGATCTATTTGCAACAGACACAGCCCCCACATGGACTTGTCTTATAGAGTAATCTTGGTTTTTTAAAAAATGAGCATGGTTATTGAATACAATTCTTTATTATTATCAAGAAATACTGTTAGAGGCTGATGTCATTCAAAACTAGTTAATTTCAAAACAAAACGAAACAATTTCATTCAAAACAGAGTTAATGTCAATCAAGTCTATCAATCACCACCCACTTGCGGAAATTTCTCAAGTATTGCAACATATCACAATATGATGTACTAGATGGGAACTCCACATATACTGTTCTCCCATTGATGCAGAGGCGTACTTCCGAAGCATCGTAGAAGGCATTCTCCATTGTCTGCAGGAAATAGTCAGTTGTTCGAAATGGTTCATAGTATTGTCCTCCAATGGCGAATACTGGCAGCACAATCCATTTGCTGCTCACTGGTGATGAACAAGTATCACATCTGCAGTATAGGCAGTATGAATCCATTGGTGGCAGTCACAGGGTATCCTTCAGCTCGTGCTACAGTTGATGCTGCTGCAGTTGACACGTCCTCTCAGTACGGCTCACAAACCTCTTCTGATCGGATGATGATGATGATGGGCGAATACATGTGTGCAAATGCGCAGTGGCTGATGTCAATCGAGTATATCAAGCACCACCCACTTTCTGAGCATTCCCAAGTCATTCTGCATCTCACGATAAGTGTGACCATATGGGAACTCCACATATACTGTTGTTCTATTGGTACACAACATCACTGATGAAGCAAAATGGAAGGTTCTCTTCATTACTTGCAGAAAATTTTTGATTGTCAAGAATGGTTCAGGCTCTTGTCCTCCAACAGTGAATATAGGCTGCACAATCCATTTGTTGCATGAGGTTAGTGAACAAGTACCACATTTGCAGTATGGCTTAAATTCGTGAGTTTGCTCCATTGCTGATTGGTGGCGGTTGTCTGTAGATTTCTCTGCAATAGGTGTCACAAGTATCCTTCAGCCAGGCAGGTGCTACAGCTGTTGTTGTTGCTGGTGCTGCAGTTGACACGTCCTCACAGTACAGCTCACAAACCTCTTCTGATCTGCTGATGATGGTCTCAAGGAAGTCTAGTGATGAAAATGATGAGTGGATGCAGGTGTGCAGATTTTGTGCGCAGTGGAATCTTTGGCAAAGCTCTTTGTCCAAGTTTTTCCCTCCAGCCAACTTCATATACCACTCGTTGACGTCACGACCCATTGCATCAATGGCATCCTGGGTCGTATTCCGATGTAGCACCATTCTTGACATCAGACACTGACGCATGTGAAACTTGTTTGCTTGATCAAGGCCATGATCTCGTTGCCACAGGAAAGTCTGAGTCCTATACTTTGGATCCAGTTGGCTAGTGTAGACGCTTGTAGCCAGCACGAGATACAGCACAGCTCGAATCATGATTGCTTATGCCAAATGCTTGCTCTTCCTCCCATATTTATACTAAAGTTTATGCAGACTCGGCAATTTCTTATCAGTGGATGTGTGACTCATGTCTTCTACTCCTTTTCCAACAATGCTCTGAGTATACTGTGCTGTGATATCCCGCCATTTGTAAAGTCATCATATTCCTTGTAATCATCAACATTGAAATCAGCAACACGTGATTGTTTAGCTGGTGGCTCATCATCATCGGATATGTGGATCACTCGACTGCTATCTGCTGCCGCCGGCTCATCATCATCAGATATGTGGATCACTTGACTAGTACTGCTATCTGCTGCCGAACGTTTGCAACTACCTTGTTCTATCTTAAGAACATCTGTTGGTACAAACGGTACTGTTGATGCTTTTGCTGTCATTGACAACAATGTTCTAGATGCCTCCATAGTTGATATGTTTTCTTCTATTGCTGTATCTGCTGCTATCAATGCTGCCCTTGATGCTGCTTCATTTTCTTGATCATTCTCAGTGTTGTACTCCTCCGCCTCCTCCACCACCACCTCATCCTCAAACCCATCATCACTGAATACTGGAGCTTCATTGACAATGTTGCGATGTCCATATGCAAGAGTAGTGATTCCATCTTCAAGAATGAACCGTTTTTCATCAGCCTTGCTGAGTGCTTTCTTCTTCTGAATGGTGGTCATGATTCTATGTTTCCTGGTACAGAACATCACCTGATCTCTATAGATGTCCTTCTCACCATAGAGACAGTCAATGTAGTCCTGAAAGACTATGTACCGTTCTGCATCAGGATGACTTTTTGGGAGCTCCTGTCCAAGAATTGGCCGTCTCACTCCCTTTGCTTTCTTGATAAGGCCACTCTTCAGCTGTGTCTCATCTGTAACATAGCATCTGCAGGCATACAGCTTGGAGCGCAGGCCGACATACTCATAGGGGGCTCGAGCTGCATACTCATCCTTGAATTTCCCCAGCACCATCTTGTTTGTCTCAGAGTAGCATGGGTGGTTGGCCGGGTACTCTGATGTATCGAATACGTTTCTCAACTTGTCTATATTCATGATATCCATATACATATCTTCAGTTTGGACATTGTAGAACAAGCTGTCAGTGTCCTGGTATAACAGTTTGAGTCGGTTTCCATAAATAGGTTTCATCACATCGTAGTGAAACTCGTACATTAGAATTTTGCTCACATCAAGTACAGTCAGCCCAATATATATCGGCTTGTTCAATACAACCTTGTCTTGATGGAGTGTTACAGCGCATATGTTGTCACCAAATATGATACGATCTTTGAATGTTGGACGTGCCACCAGCCTCTTCAACCTCCTCTCACAATTGACCAGCTCCATGCTCATCCGGTTCTTAACATTCTCCATTGTTTTTCCAAAGACCGCATTATTCATTAGCTTGAAGAAATTCTTTTCAAATTTGTTCACTGATTTCTGACGTAGTTGTGTGTTGAGTTGAATGTATGGGGCCAAAAAGTCTTCTTGCTGGAATGAAATTCCACGGTGAACTTTGACAATTTTCAGTCCATGATTCACAGCCTGTTTCAGGAGTCTATAATGACATACATACTCCTTGCGGTTCTGCAGCGTTGTCATTAGCCTCACATATCCTGACTTGGGAGTCTTCTGGCTCTCTGGAAGAAAAGGGAAGTCGTTGTGATCATCCTGTAGCTCTTGAGGATACTCAACGTCGACTTCTAGGATGTATCCCATTCGCTGATTGTCTGGGATTCTATCTATATGAGCAGCCACCTCCTCCAGTTCTTCTTGACACATCCATCGAAATTTTCGGCAAGGTAGTGGGTTGCTCATAGCCCATCCATAAAGATTGTTGGCATCGGTGTACAGCAAGTAGGATATTGGTTTCTCTGGATCCAGTGGTGCACCTGTGTATTTGTTGTTGGCAATCGAATGGCGGTGGACACATGTGGTTATTCCTCCTCGGATACCTCTTTCAACAAACATGTACATATCGTAATCGCTGAGAAGTTCCAATTCCACCTGGGTGTATTTCAGCATGGCATCGAATGAGAATCCTGGTGCAGTGAAATAGTTGGCACAGTCAAGATTGTAGTTTTTTATGCACATGTCCCTGAAACTTTCAAACACATCAGCCAAGAGTAGAACATCCGTCTTTAGGTAGAGGTCACTGTAGTCCCCTAGTGTTCTACATCCAAAATGTTGCCAGACCAGTTGTGCATGGGCGTAGTCCTCATCACTGATTCCACGATCTGTCAGCTTGCTGAAGAATGCTTCCTTTGGTGGTAGGGAAGTTTCTCCAAGTTTCTCCCATGAATCGCAATAATCATAAGGGAATACTCCTTTACGTGTCACAAGATCGAGTCTTGTCTTGAAATGTTTAGCGGTATGTTTCAGCACATTTGGAATGTCCGTGTCATTATGTGCAGACTTGCGCAAATTTGATACCAATGTATCCAAACTGTCCGGTGTGAATCTGAATGTATCTATGAATCTCAGGTGGAGTCGATTGGAAACGTGTTTAGTGAAGCTGATGTACTTTTCAGATGTGTTTGGAATGACTTTGATCCTATTCTTGTCGGCACCGAGTTCAGGAATGAGCAGATGTGTATCATAGTTGGATGAATTGTGTAGAAAAACTGGAATGAAGGTCTGGCGCTGTCTTTCCAGATTACATGGATTGCACAGTGCATTTCTATAGAAGCCTGTCATATGACAATGATCATACACTTTGTCTCTTCCAAACTTTTTACCACAAGCTTCGCAGTGTGTAGCAGCATCATGTGCAGCTTGTTGTTGATCGGTGAGTGGCAACATTATAATACTCAACTGGTCCATGGTATCAGCAATAAGTTTTGCATAGTGGCTGAGCTGACTCATGAAGTGTTCGGCTGCATTGGGACCTCTGTAGACAATCGGTTCTTGAGGTATGTAATGGTTCAGTGTCAGCCATGAAGGAAATTGTGTCTCATCTCTCACAAAGTACATACAATAGCTCATTGCATTGTGGTATTGTATCACTTTTGTCTGCTTCCCAATCCATCTCTCTGGAGCTTCCCCCTCCACATCACCCTCTTCTAGGGCAGGCGTCTCCAGCAGACACTCAAAGTCTGCATACACTACAAGTGGCAGTCTGAACTTCCTCAAGTGCTTCTCAAACTTCAATGTTGGCGGTTTTCCATCTTTCAGCTGTGGCATGATCATCCTAGCCGTCTTGTTGTTGGCACAATACTTCTCATGTTCTGCCATCCTTTGCTCACCATCTCTACTGAGAGTGTAGTGGGTGAAGCATCGTCTGCAAATAATTATACGATGCCTATGTTTTGTCAGCTGGGAACTCAGAAGTCTCTCAAAATCTTTGATCAAGCAGTAGTGGGTGTTGATTTGTGGATCCTTGTTTGCATCTTCAGCATCCTGCAGCAAATCGTTAGTCTGTGCACCATCATCTTCAACAGCCTCACCCAGTAGCAGAAGATCAAAGTGCTCAGTCTTCATGGTATCGGTGACTCGTCTGGGGAAGATGTTATTATCAGAGTCGACTGCATACACGTTGACAGAGACTGTAGGGTTATCCTTCTCGAACCTATCGATCTGGTTTATAGTTGTCGGGAAAGTGATGCCTTTAAAGTTGTATTTCTCCCGAAGATTGAAGTATCGCTCGTTGACTCTTTGGGGATTTAATCCTTGGACATGCTTAGCGAGGATCGCCCACATGAAACATTGTTGGTCCTCATTCCTCGGATTGATGATGGCTTTCCTTGCAGCTAGCTTGGGCGGGGTAATGATGTATGAAGAGCCTCTAAGGGGAATATGTTTGCTGATCCTTATGAGTAGTCCATCAATCTGTAGCAGTGTCCATCCACTGGATTTCCCTTCGAACATAGCCTCCTCTTCCAGCATCTTCTGGCAAGCCATCTCCACTTGATGAGGCAGCGTGAGAACGGTGAATGCTGCATAGTTCGGTGTTTTGAAAGCGATGTCCTGCACCTCCTCCACCTCTTCGTTGTTCGGATCAAGGTAGCACTTGTGATAAGTTGCCTCCAGCACCAAATTGAATTTGATTGCACCATGCTCCTGGATTTCTGCTGTCAGGACGCTGTTGATCTTCTCCTCCAAGTTGTCAAGGAAGGACTGGAAATCCTTTTGAGGGCTTGTAGAACACTGGTTGTTGAAGAACAGGGTTCGAAGATTGTTGTTGAACGCCTCCTCCAGCAAAACGAAGTCGTCACACTTTTCCTGAGTCTGCTGGCAGCGTCTTCTCTTGTTAAGGGACATGGTAAGCTGGAATGAAACAATATGCATTAGACATTGACAAATAAAATTTTAAGATAGTTGCAGCTTTCCTGGAATGAAACAATTAGAAGATAGTTCCTTTAACAATATGCATTAACAAATTCCAAGTTGCCTGAACACTATGCATTAGCAGTTGGTAAGTGGAAAAGCATTTATAAGTGCAAGCATTAGGATGCATTAATTGCAAAGAGTACTTACTTTGAAAGTTGATCAAGACTGGAGCACAAGGAGCACAAGAAGCACAAGACTGGAGCACAAGAAGCTGGAGCACGAGCACAGTAGTTGGCTGTCTGGTGTGAGAGAGCAGTGTATGATAACTCCAACAGAACACCCAGCTTATATACTCTAGCCACTACCTCCCACCCTCGACCCCCACCCCCAACCCCCACCCCCCCACCCCCACCCATAGCCTGAACAGGTGACAGTCCCAGTTTTTTTTTTTTTTTTTTTTTTTTTTAATTTTTTTTTTTTTTTTTTTTTTTTTAATTTTTTTTTTTTTTTTTTATTTTTTTTTTTTTTTTTAATTTTTTATTTTTTTTTTTTTTTCTTAAATTTTTTTTTTTTTTTTTTTTTTTAATTTTTTTTTTTTTTTTTTTTTTTTTTTTTTTTTTTTAATTTTTTTTTTTTTTTTTTTTTTTTTTAATTTTTTTTTTTTTTTTTTTAATTTTTTTTTTTTTTTTTTTTTTAATTTTTTTTTTTTTTTTTTTTTTTTTTTTTTTAATTTTTTTTTTTTTTTTAATTTTTTTTTTTTTTTTTTTTTTTTTTTTTTTTTATTTTTTTTTTTATTTTTTTTTTTTTTTTTTTTTAATTTTTTTTTTTTTTTTTTTTTTTTTTTTTTAATTTTTTTTTTTTTTTTTTTTTTTTATTTTTTTTTTTTTTTTTTTTTTTTTTTTTTATTTTTTTTTTATTTTTTTATTTTTTTTTTTTTTTTATTTTTTTTTTTTTTTTTTTATTTTTATTTTTTTTTTTTTTTTTTCAAGGTCAAGGTCAAGGGTCAGGGTCAAGGTCAAAGGTCAAGGATGTGCCAGCTTTTTTCAAGGTTGTGCCAGAAGCGGCCTTTTGTAACTACTAATAAAGCTTGTAACATCAAGTCATTGAAGCACGGTCACCAATCCAAGCGCAGTCTTGAGCGGTCGTGACTGAACATCACGACCACTTGAACACCACGCTCACCGCATGACCAATCACCACCTTACACTATAATTAATAATAATTATAAACACTATAATTAATAATTATAAACACTATAATTTATAATTACTATAGCAATATTAGTTGAGGAGAGGCCAAATTTTGATGTGAAAGGAACTCTTGTATCAACGCTTACCAACTAGAACGCTTTATCAACTAAATATTTTTCAATTGGCTTTCCAATATTTCTATATTTTCAAGACTTTTTAAAAACTGCGGCAGCTTGTTGTACTTTCCTACTAATATAACAAGTTTTTTTTTGAATAAGCTACGAGTACTAGTGTGACTCACCAAGTGATAATCTCCTCAGCTTCTTGTATTATAATCAAGATTTTGGTTAATATCACTCTTTTTACTTATAAAGTAGCTTCATACACATGTAAGCAAGGTACAGTTAGGAGACCAAGTTGCTTGAACAAGTTTATTCTATCATGTAAACTGATACGTGCAACGAAGGAACCGTAACAAAGAACATCAAGGATTGAAAAATCAGCAGATGGACGAATACAGTGGCTAATTACTAGCGTAATTAATGGCAAGTGTAATAAACTATCTCCTGGACCATTGTAAATCCACCCATACCATATGGGGATTTGATTGTTCAGTCGTAGATCACCCAAAGTCAACTCCATTCAGTTGAATCACCTGTTGGTCGCTCCCAAAACAATGACTATTACTTTTACTGCTTTCGTCAAACAAGAAGTACGGTATTGTAAACAAAGAAGATAAAAGAAAATAATTACTTTTCCATTGTATACCTCCATTCATCTGTCTCCTGGTAATTATCAATTTGTTTTAACCTCCTTCTTTTTCTTCTTTATATTTTTCTTGTTCTTCAACTGACCTCTTACACTGACTTTTTCGTCTCCTACTACTTATTTTTCTTCTCTTCATCATCTTTTCCTTCTTGTTCTACTTCGTTTTTCTTCTTTTTCTTTTCCCTCTTCTTATTTTCCCTCCTCTTTTCTATCTTTCTTCTTCTCTTCTTCTCCTTCTTCTTCTCCTCCTTCTTCCTCCTCCTCTTCCTCCTTCCTTTTCCTTTCCCTTTTCATTTTCCTCCTTCTCTTACTCCTTATCCTTCTACTACTCCTTCTCCTACTCCTTTTTCTTTCTCTTCCCCTTTCCTCACGGCTACTCATTGTCCTTGTCCTTTTCCTGCTCCTTCTCCATCTCCTACTCCTTCCCCTTCCCGTTCCTCTACCCCTTCCCGTTCATTTTCCCCTTTCCCTGCCCTTCCCCAAGGCAACTTATTGCCCTTGTCCTTGTCCTTTTCCTGCTCTTTCTCCTTCACCTTTTCCTTTTCCTTCTCCTACTCCTACTCCTACTTCTTTTCTTTGTCCATTTCCTTTTCCTTTTCCTTTTCCTTTTCCTTTTCCTTTTCCTTTTCCTTTTCCTTTTCCTTTTCCTTTTCCTTTTCCTTTTCCTTTTCCTTTTCCTTTTCCTTTTCCTTTTCCTTTTCCTTTTCCTTTTCCTTTTCCTTTTCCTTTTCCTTTCCCTTTCCCTTTCCCTTTCCCTTTTCCTTTTTCTTTTCCTTTTCCTTTTCTTTATCCTTTTCCATTTCCTTTTCCTTCTTCTTCTTTTTCTTCTTATTAAATTTATGATCATATTTTTCTTGTTATTTCAACGAACTTCTTTTTTCTTATTTTTCATGATCTTCTTATACTCATGACCTTCTTCTTTTTATTTTTATTATTCTTCTACATTTTCTCCAAGTGCACTCCATATTTGAAGCGTACCAAATCTTGCAATGGTGATTAGATAGCTCGACGACTACCATCATCCTAGTTCACTATGGAGCTCTAAAACAATAGCACCAACCTGGTAGCGATAATTATCGCCTGGTAACCATCTCTATAAGTCAGCATTTATTCTATGTTCAATTTTCCAATTTCTTCTTTTTTTGTCCATTGAGATAATAACGGCGGCAGAACTACAGAGTGTTTCAAGAAGAACAAACAAACTTATAACATAAACGGTTTATCTATGTAAAGACAAGAAATAATAGCTGAAAATAATAATAATAATTATAATAATAATAATAATGATAATAATAATATGGTATATAAAAGAGGAGACCTATAAACTGTAAAAGATACTTTTAAAGAGATAGAGAGCGAGAGTGTGAGAGAGAAAAGAAGAGGAGGTGAAGAGAAAAGGAGTAGCAGCAGAAGGACAGAACAGAAAAGGAGAGGGAGGAAGAGGAGAAGAGAACGAAGAGGAGATGAAGAAGATGAGGAAAAAGAAGAAGAAGAAGAAAAAGAAGGAGGAAAAAAGTAGAAGAAAAATAAGGAGGAAAAGGAAGAGATGCAAGAAAAATAAGAAGAAGAAGGGAAGAAAGAATAAGAAGTGGGTAGAAAAGCAACAAGATGAAAGAGACGAAGAAGAGAAAAAAGAGGAAATATAAGAAAAATAAGAAAAGGAAGATGAGGAAGAGAAGAAGAATGGAAGAAAATGGAAGAAAGAGGTTATAAATGAGGAGGATGAGGAGTAGAGGAGGGAGGAGGTGGAGGAGAAAAAAGGGGGAAGGAAAAGGAGGAGGAAGAGGAGATGTAGGAGGAGGAAGAAAAGGAGAAGGAGGAGAAGGAGGAGGAGGAGGAGGAGTAATTGTAGAGGAAGGTGGATGAGGAGGAGGAGTAATTGTAGAGGAAGGTGGATGAGGAGGAGCAGGAAGAGGAGAAAGAGGAGGAGAAGGAGTGAAAGGAGGAGAAGGGGGAGGAGGAGTTGTAGCAGTAGAAGGAGGAGTAGGAGAAGGAGGAGCAGGAGGAGGAGGAAGAGGGGGAGGAGGAAAAGAATGAGGAGGAGGAGGAGGAGAAGGAGGAGAAGGAGGAGGAGAAGGAAGAGGAGGAGGAGAAGGAGGAGAAGGAGGAGGATAAGGAGGAAGAAGAGGAGGAGGAAGAGGGGAAGGAGGAGGAGAAAGAGGAGGAGAAGGGAGAGAAGAAGTAAAAGGAGGAGAAGGAGGAGGAGAAGGATGAAGAGGAGGAGGAGAAGGAGAAGAATTAGGTGATACAAAGTAGGTGATACAAAGTAGGTGATATATCGCTATTTTTCTCTGTTTCCTGATAGTCCTATTTCTGGTGAATGAAGAATAGAAGAACAATCTTCAAAAACGAGCTGGAAAAGATGACATTAACCGCTAAGAGAACGAGCAAAAAACGATCAGTTGACTGCTTCCGGCTTCCTTCAGCCGAAGCGTGTAATAATTATCATTATCAGCGACTAGTTGGTGCTCAAAAAGAACGGATAAAACAGAGAAAAATTAAAAAAAAACAGATAGGGTTAGAAGAGAAATAGGAAAGTGAACGGTAGAGTAAATGAGGAGAGTAAGAGATTTTGGGAGAGGGGTGAGAGAGAGAGAATGATAAAGAGAGTGTGGGTGAGAGTGAGGGAGCGAGGGACGAGAGAGAAGGGGAAAGAAAGAGAGTATCAATGAGAGTGAGGAGAGAGTGAACGAGTGTGTGGAGGGAGAGATAGGGTAAGAGAAAGAGTGATTGTGAGAGAGCCTGTGAGAGGGGGAGCGTGAAGAGAGTAAAATAAGAGAGATGCATCGAAGCCCAACCAACAGAAAAGACGTTTACAACTTCATCTTGTTACTGTTTCTGGTCTTGGTGAGGTCATTATGAAGACCTCAAAAGTCAAAAACCGCTCATCGCGTTTATTGCCATTCTTTCGCGGAGAGAGAGCAGGAAGGTCTTAAAACACGGCTCATAAACAAAGACAGTAAGTGTGAGCCGTAAATGCAAAGAATAGGACATGAGGTAGTATTGAGTGACTCATCAGGTACAAATCTCGCTAATCTCATGTCTGGGGCTTGTTTTACTGCTAATATTATTAGTAATTACTAGCAGTTTTTATATTTTATACTTGAAAACTGTTCGATAGTCGCGGTACTGAAATCGGTTGGAACTAATCTATTATTAAAACGTCTTTATAGGTTAATCGAAAAACAATACCCGTATTTAAAAAATCATACATAGAGTCATCGAAATAGAATACCCGTATTTAAAAAAATCACTTCTCCAACTAGAATAAACATATAGAATTGCTTTTGGTCTTAGAACAAAGGTAAAGATTGGGACTTTTTTTAATATACCTCAATAAGTTTCGATATGTGCTCCATTACTTGCACGGTAAACATCGAGTTAGTCTATTCTGCACCACGTACGGTTGAGCATTTCTGGAGTTACAATTGCCATAGCAGCAGTAATCCTTTCTCTGAGATGCACTACGTCACGAACCTTTTCACCATAAACAATGTTCTTAATGTATCCCCACAAGAAGAAGCCCATCGGAGTTGGGTGTGGGCTTCTTGGCGGCCAAGAAATTAAGCAAACTCTGCCAATCCAACTATTCGGGAATTTGGCATTCTTAGCGTACGTTAATTTTGTAATGTGGCGTTGCCCCATCTTGCATCAAATTTAAATTTTAGTGCAACAAAAACTCCTAACCTTCACCTTTAATTTAAGACCATAAGCAATTATATATGTTTATTCTCAGGGACCTCATGTTTATGCACCTCAGGGGACTGTGCTCTCCCCGATATTGTTCCTCATATATGTCTATGATTTGCTGAAATTCAGTACTGAAAATAGAACTGTTATCTCATTCGCAGATGATACTGCAGTAACTTTCACAGGTTCATCATGGGAAGAGGTTATAAACTTGCAGTTGAGGGACTTAATGTTGTCAAATAATAGTTGAATGTGAATACTCTGACACTCAACCATAACAAAAGCAATTATATAGTGTTAGTGTAAAATTCCGTGTGAAGCAATTCCGTGCCAGTGTCCAAAACTTGATAGAAAAGACCATGCTAGATGGTAGACCATGCTAGATGGTAGACCATGCTTGGAGTGATAATTGATTCACACCTTAGATGGAATTATCACATACAAGACAAGTGTAAAAAGTTGAAATACTTGATTTAAAGATTTCACAGATTTAGTATACTAAGAGATAAAAGCATAGCAAAATTAATATATATTACTTATGTTCAATCAATTTTGCAAAATGGAGTACTGGCGTGGGGTGGTGCAGCAAATTGCTATGTCCATAAATTATTTGTCATGCAGAAGTATATATAATTAGAGCGGCTTTGGGTAAATCGAGGCTCTACCAACCTGCCAGTCTTTGATTGCTACTCCTGCGGTCACGGGTTCAATCCCCATTCCCGCTGTTCAGCACGGCAGCATATTTTGTCATCATTCATCCCATTACCCACGCACTAGTCTCAATCATGTGTGTATCACACATTACCTGACAATTGAGTAATACATGTACTTTCTTTTACGGTTGCAGCATGTTGAGTAATCAATTATCAGGCAATTCAGGTTGATTACTTCAAAAAATTGCAATCAGAAACTGAACATCAGCACATGATGTTTTAATGAAGCATGACTTGATACTCCCGAAAAGTAAACGTGATAGTACTACTTATGTAAAATCCATAGTACCCTTATGGAAAATCAATTAAGCATCTCATTAATAATTCAGGTTTAACTCGTTGCATACTTGTTGATTGAATCGTGATCGGACGCCATCTTGAAATATTTTAACAGACGTGTTGTAGTAACATGATAATTAAAATACCACTGCTATCTTTCAAAGCTAACCTATCACGAGAGGTACCTCTGAACACATAATATAACATGATCGTATTATTTGTGTTTGCTTTCATATCTAACTTTCTCATAAAACCTCTTTATATCTATATCTTCTCTTTCTATTTATTGCGCTCTTTATTTTTCTCTCTCTCATGTTTTGAATCAAGAGTGCTCAACTATTTTTGAAGGCTGACCAAATTTTCACAAAGTTTATTGACTCGTGATATAAGACTTGAAAGATTGTGATTCGAATATAAAGTGTTTCACATAGAATTACCAATACTAGTACTATTGTACTCACTAAAATAATGAAAAATATATTGTTATTGGCCATTTTTGCTGAATATGTCAAAAATTATTGACTTTAAAGGTCCCGGGTTCGATCCCAGTTCTGACCGAAAGATTTTAGCTCGGACCACTCCCGTGTTTCGGAAGACACGTTAAGCTGTCGGTCCCGGCAGCCTAAAAACAGTCTTTAAGTCATGTTAGAGGCCCTGAACTTATTCAGGAGCGATTTGATAACTCTGACACCAGATCTGAGCCAGCCAGGTGACAAGATATTATTATTTATTATTATTATTATTAAATTGATTTTGCCAATGATTATCCTCAAAATATATCAGTTTTTCTTCGTTAACGTCTCACACCCAACACATAAAATTTTTATTATCAGTTTTCCAGTTTTTCAAAATAGTCAGAAGATTTTCCTGTGATTTTAAATTGTATTTGCATGTATTCTATATGAATAAACTTCTCTAAATATAAAAAAAATGTTTTTTAAAAGACTGCAAAAATGAAACAAAAAATATTATTACCCAGTATTATTTAGATGTTCTAGGCCAGTATAGTTTCCCAAAATAATTTCCAATATTCACCTGTAATCAAAAATTATTGTAACTGGGTCTTTCAATAAATTAAGGAGTTCTTGTTTCTAGGTCATTTGCCAAGTGCATCCTTAACATAATTTTATACATTGACCAGGTTTTAATTCTTACAATGATTTCATTCCGATATTCCCACACTTGACTCCTCACCCACATGTTGCACAACTGGAAGAGAGTGAGTGAGAGAGAAAAAGCGAAAGCCAATGAGTGAGAAAGAGTGAGTGTGAGGGGAGAGAGAGCATGAACTGCACCCACTTGCTATTGGCCAACGCAAATATATTTACATCCGTGTTGTCGATACATGACTGAAGAAAGATCAAAGAGGGAGTACTCGATAAATAAGAACAAGAGAGAGAGAGTGTGATAGGGTAAGAGAGAGAGCACATCATGGGAGAGAGAGTGAGAGAAACTCGTGAAAGGTCGTTGAGAAAAACTTCAAGCACCTGAACATCGTGAACATCTTCAGCTGAATAATTTTTATTTGCGTAGAGAACAAAGCAGCACCGAACTCTCTCGATTGAGGCTAACCTCTTGATAACTACATCTATTTGTATGTAATAATATATAATATATATTAAATATATAGGTATAGATCAAATACGTACGAGATAAATTAAAGTAGTGGTCGAAAGAAGGGCTCTTGGTGTTTAGCGTTATTAGATAGGCACTTGTCATAACATGCAGATGCTGTTTTATAAGCTAGATACTCAATATAAATTACTAGGCGGCAAGATCACTTCGCTCGCCTTAACCAGGAGGATCCAACTCCTGACGCCCGGGGAAAAAATTTGTGCAATTGATCCGGCAAGTTACCAGTAGTCCTACTCGTCAGTTGCCCGACCTTACCAGTTGACCGAACAAAACAAACTTTACGAAAACTAAGCTTTACGAAAAAAGTAAAGCGTGCCGTTTCAGGTTAGGTTAGGTTAAAAGTTTGTTTTGGTCGGTCAACTGGTAGGGTCGGGCAACTGACGGGTGGGGCCACTGGTAACCAATCGTATAAACAAGCCATCGCTGCTCCCTTAGAGAGGGAACGTCATACCCACATTTATTTTTCAAGTAAAATATATAAGTTTTACCCTCGCTTGCAAAAATGTTCGAACATAATGATGGTTCATTATCCGTTCCACTTTTATACCAAGCTACTATCATACAATGCTACTTTTATACCATCTCTCCATTCAGTATAATAGTGTTGTATTTTTCGGGCAATGCTAGCTGGATTACAATGCAGCCAATAGAGCCAACTAAATATCTCAATTCTGAGATCAGCTAAGCATAAATTTGTTGTAAATTTAATAATGTGTAAATCATGTATTTATATAGTTTGATAAGTAAATTGAAGTTCTTGAAATAAAAAGTATTATTAGTGGGTCATATTGATCTTGAAAGTATAAATTGAAGGTATAAATTAGTTAAATAATTTGTTGTAAATTTAATAATATGAATAAACATGTGATTATTTATATAGTTTGATAAGTAAATTACACCTCTTGAATTATAAAATGTATTATTAGTGGGTCACATTGATCTTGAAAGTATAATAAAAAAATGTAAGTCTAAAAAATGAAATTATATATTATTTGTATCACCCAATAATCATAATTGCAATTACAACAGAAATCTATTGTACAAAAAGCTGTTGGCCGTGTCGAAAATGTCATTGCAGTAAAACAAAAACGACTCTCAACATCTCAACAATTATTAAGCTTGTTTTAGGTTATGGCCGTTTGAGTTTTAACAAGATGGCGCATGTGCGTGAATGAATGAACCATTTTGATACATTTTAAATGCTGGTATCTGTTCCACCATTCTATAAATATAGATTATACGAATGCTAGCATGTATATAGGTATAATCGTATGCCTTCACATATATAGCAGCTTGATATAAAAGTGTAACGGATAATGAACCAGCGTTATGATAGGACGTTTGTGCAACCGGGGTTTAATCTTCTAACATGAAATATATAAGTTATATAGCCTGTAATAAATTAAATTCGCTTTCTGGGAGTCTGACAAACCATTTATAAACCAGATTTTTAAACAGTGTGAAAAATATTGTCAATCTGATTTGTGAGCCACTACTATAAATCTACTAACCACTGCCTTCTACACAAATTAATCTTCTCGATTAGTCTCTCCATGAGCTAATAGGCTTATCATCAGTGTAGCTTTCACAATACGTAAGCTCTCTAGGTTTAATGGGTTACTTGATATGTCTAAAAAATAAATAGATATATTATTCGTATTTCCCACTAATCATAATTACAGTTACAAAAGACATCTAAAAGCAGTTTGCCGTCTCGAAAATATCAACGCAGTAAAATAAAATATGGAACGACTCAACAATGAAAGTATCAATAATTTAGTATTGAGACTGAAATGTCATTGCTTCGAGTTTATGATAGTAGCAGACGTTACAAAACTCAAATTAAACATCAATTGTTTGTTACCATTGTTTTTTGGCGTTTTATTATTCCTGTTAAATTTGTATACCATTGTTTTTGTTTGTTTTCTAAGCGTTTAAAACCAACTTGATAGCCAGGTATTTAATTTTCATTGGTTATTTAATTTAATATTTGTTATAAAATTATTACTGAAATCTTAGGAAATTAACGAGTGAATAGTTGTGTTTGTATTGTTGGATTTTTTTACTTAGTTTAGTAATTTCATAAGACTGATCGAAAATCGATTGTTTCCGTGTTTTGGGTTCCAGAATTTCTTCACATAAAATTTATTTTACCAAATTTTATGTCAGGGTTATTATATTTGCTTATTGATTGATCACCCACAATAATTTTTCCACTCCTTGCAATTGCTTTATTTATCCACTTCTTGTTCTTGCTCTTGTCATTTTTCTTTTTCTTTTCTTTCTTTTTTCTTGTTCTTGATCTTCTACTTCTTTTTCTTCTTTTTCTCCTTCTCCTTCATCTTCTAATTATCCTTCTCCTTCTATTTCTCCTATTCCTTCTCATCACCTACTCCTTCTCCTTCTCCTTTTTCTCCTTCTCCTTCTTCTCCTTCTTCTCCTTCTCCTGCTTCTATTACTTCCTTTTTTATGTTTCTCTTCTTTTCTTCAACTCATTTTGCCTTTCACTTCGCCAGTTTCTCCTGATTCGTTCTACGATTTTTCTGCTCCCTCCCTTCTTGTTATGAAAGTTATTTATGACTTCTTTTAACAAGCTTTCTTTGTCATTATTTTTTTAAAGTATATTTCTCTTCTACATCCATTTTTCTGCTCATTTTTAAACTAATAGTTCGTTTTCTTCCCGTTTTGTTATTATTTTCTGTTCTCAACTTTTTTTTTTCAAACCAAACTGTTTCTGCTCAACACTCAGCTCAGAACGAAGTCACACACGTTTATATTGTCTATGTCTATGTTGTATGTTTATATCTTTCTTAGTAATGGTGAAGGTGATATTGTGGAAGGTATCCATAATGAATAATAAGACGAAATTGTCACAACCACATTTATTAAAACTTCGAGAAACTAGTTTCGGTTGTTACACCATTATCAATTTCAATCAAACTCAAGTTTGATTGAGATTGATAATGGTGTAACAACCGAAACTAGTTTCTCGAAGTTTTAATAAATGTGGTTGTGACAATTTCGTCTTATTATTCAGTATGTTTATATTGTTTATGTTTATATTTGCTATTTTTGATCCCCCACCTCACCTGATTGGAGTACAGTATGATACCGTACTTGAAAATTTCTCAAGAGAAGAAGGGTTTTCTAACAGTAATTCCAGACTATTTAGTTTGTTTATTCAAAAGCCTCTTCAGTTAAGAAAAGTTAAGATGGCTGGGATGCTCCCCCAAAAATGTTTTTTGAAAATAATCCCTCTAAAGCCACATTTTTGGCGATGCAAGATGTCTTTTTATAATCTTCTGTCAAAAATTATTGTCTCTCAGTGCTTGTTGAAATTACAAAATTTCTTTTGTGTCTGGGTCTCTCGGTTGGGGGGGGGGGGGGGAGAAGGAATCTATCCCCCTGATCACTCACCATAGTAACGCCACTGAAAACAATTTGAGTCGAAGCTATAAGTATGCGGCAGTTTAATTGTAAATATAATACAGCTTAGCTATTATATCTAAAGATTATAGAGGAGCTATAAATACATGTAATATACATTATATGCATTATACTTTTGTAATACATGTGGATTTAATAGCAGTTGATAAACTACAAAAAGTTTACTAAAAATATAAAATAAATAATAATAATAATAATAATACTGAGCCTATAGAAAAGCAGCTAATAAACTTTAGTAGGTATTAAAACCTATCGAAAGAGTTAGGATGCAAGTAGGAAGCTAATTTACAACGTTTTTCGTAAAGTTATAATCTAACCTCAGACACTTCCCCGCCAATTTAACTTATCGACATAACCTAAAAATAGTCTAGAAGTAACCTAGCACAGAGCTTGAAGTAGTTTCTGAATAATCGCCTCAGAGTGAGCAGTTTATCTACGACGCTCTATGGCTAGAGGATTTTTGCGATTAAATCTCTGTACTATTATATGAATATATAATGTATATGAACTATACTCTTGAAAGTACTATGAGCTTGTTAAAGTGAGGCCTACTTACACTATTAACTAGGCTAGACTGCAGGCTGTAATATGTTTGCCATATGTAGCAGTATTATTGATGATCTTCGAAATTATACAGTACAAGCTTCAGATGGTGATGGTGAAAAAGAAAATTTAAAATAAAAGATGGTGTCTGGGAAGGATGATGGAGAGTGTAGGAGAGGAGGAGGAAGAGGAGGAGAAGGAGGTTGGGAAGAAGAAGGAGAAGGAGAAGGAGGTGGTGAAGAAGGAGGAGGAGGAGGAGAAGGAGGTGGTGAAGAAGGTGAGGAGGAGGAGGAGGAGAAGGATGAGGAGGAGGAGGAGAAGGAGGAGGAGGTGGAGGAGGAGGTGGATGAGGAGGAGGAAAAGGAGGAGAAGAAGAAGGAGAAGGAGGAGGTGGAGGAGGAGGAGAAGAAGGAGAAGGAGGAGGAAGAGGAGGAGGAGTAGAAGGGGGGAGGAGGAGGTGGAGGAGGAGGTGGAGAAGAAGGAGCAGGAGGAGGTGAAGGAGAAGGAGGAGAAGGAGGAGGAGGAGGTGGAGGAGGAGGAGGAAAAAGAGGAGAAGGAAAAAGAGGAGGAGAAGAAGGAGAAGGAGAAAGAGGAGGAGAAGGAGGAGGGGGAGGAGGAGGAGGAGAAGCAGAAGAAGACAGGAGAAGAAGAAAGGAAGAAAAGGAGGAAGAAGAAGGAAGAAAGGGAAAGTGAGAAGATTTAAGGAGAAAGGAAACACAGGCGAATGAAGGTAGAAAGAGAAAATTGAGATGAGAAGGAAGAGAGGGCAGTGAAGGAAAAAGGAAAAAGAGGAAGTAGAGAAGACAAAAAACAGAGGAGAATGGAGGAAGAAGGGTGAACAGGAAATGGAGAACAGGGTGTACAGGTACATGAGAGAGAAAAATGAAGAAACAGGAAAGAAGAGAGGAAGGAGTGAAGAAGTAGGTAGAATTTTGAAAAAATTATGAAGAAGGAAGGTGAGGGAAAAGTGGGGAAGAAAAAGAAGAAGAAAAAGAAAAAAGAAGAAGAAGAAATAAAAAAAGATGAAGAAGAAAAGAAAAAGGAAAAGGGAAAGAAAAATAAGCAGCAGGAAGCAGTAGAAGAAGATGAAGATAAATAGGAACACAAAGAAGAATAATGAGGGAAAAAAGAGAAATAATACAAAAAAGAGATGAAAGAAGGAACTGAGGAGTTGTGAGAGAAGAAGGAGGTTAAAGGAGCCGAAGAAGAAAAAGAAGAAGACTATAGAAACTAAACCAGACTAAGAGACTATAATAGCTGGAGTAGTTGGTGCATAGTAAAATAGTGAAGCACCACATACAGCGAAAATTATTGTGGGTATAAATGTTCAGAAGAGGAGAAAATCTTATACCCTATAGAGGTGCGTTGCTATTACAGTATTTAGTCAGTAGTTGGTGAATGAAAATTTCCCCTGCATGAAGCACCATCAATCGCCATTGAGCCAAGACAATATCACCTGAGGCGATGTCATAAAAATGTTTCAATGGACTGAAGAGTCATTGAGAGACAGGTTGGAGACCAGTTACAGGTTTGAGTATCCGTTATGGATATTTTGATATATTGGTAAATAAATATGAGTAACTTATATGATCCTGTCATATTTTATTTTTGTTTAGTAAACATAAACAGAGTATAAAGCTAGTTTACGCAAAGGCTAATGTACCTTGCATAATTAAATGCTGAATCAGCGGTTAGACAAACAAATCGCTCTTTTGACGTTGACGATTCATTGTGAAATGATGTTCTATGTTAATAAAGAAATTTCTATTGCTATTTCTATTACACTTGAAGATTGTGATTGCGAGTAACTTTTAATGTAATACAATAATAGTAGTTTATGCAATGATTTTATTTTGACCCTTATTAAAGCACGAGTTGGATGTAAGTTATAACACGAGCGAATGCGAGTGTTATAAATATCTCACGAGTGCTTTAATGGCCAAATAAAATCGTTGTATACACTATTTTATCTATGACCACTAGTATACATTTAATTAAAACAATTTCATTTTACCTGTGACTGTCAGAGATACCTAACCTCTCATCTCAAATACGAGAAGTTATAGTAGATTGTTAGGTTAGCAGCTTAGTTATAAGTTATAGCAGTTAGATCAAATCAGCTGATAGTTTCACAATATTGAATTACGATATTGATTCCATCAAAAATGCTTCTGATTGGTCCAGAACCCGTGTTATAATGTAGAACCTGTACTATAATGAGCTCTTTATACGACGGGTTTCAAAAAGCATATCGAAAAGACAGCTGTTATGGCATCAATTGTGAAACTGTAATGTATACATTATGACATAGTCGTAGATAAATGAATAAATTTTACAAGTTGTTTTTAAAGGAACTGACAATTTATGAAACTGACATAATTTATTAATTTGAAATTCCTCAAATAGCTATCAATAATTATACTGATTATGACTTCCGCAATGGCGGGTATTGACAACAGCATTGAATACGATGAATCCATCAGCTATTCAATGTGGTTGTCAATATCCGCCATTGTGGTAGTCTTCAGTATAATTTATAGTACTTTTACAATTAAAGAATTCGAAATTGATGAAATCTTTTTCTGTGAATTTGTCAGTTTGCAAAATAGTCTTTTACTTCAAACTAACTTGAAACTAACGGTAAATAATAAAGAATTCAATTAAAAAACAAACATAATTCAAATGAAGATAGGGCTAGAAACGTTTTTGCAAATGACAATAAACTAGACAGGAAGAAAAAATTGCATTTATAGGAGTTTTGTTGGATAGACGATTGACCTGGGCGCCATACGTTATATGTTGTAAAATTTCATATGGGATATTTGTCCTGCGACAGCTTGCTAGATGAAATGACAAAAAGTTACTTTTCACAGCTTACCATGAATTCTCAGTGTCACATATTACGTATGCTATTGTAGTATGAGGTAACTCATCAAAACAAAACCTTGATAAGATCCAAAAAAAAGCTGTTAAATGTGTGGAAATTGGAAAGAGTAAATAGATTAGACTCATGTAGGCCGTTGCTCAAGAGACTTGGACTCCTAACTGTACCCTGCTTATATGTGTATGAAGCTACTTTGTATGTAAAAAAGAGTGAAATCAACCAAAATCTTGATGTACACGATTATAATACAAGAAGCCGAGGATATTACCACAATAGTAGCTTATTCGAACAAAAACCTAGTTATATCGGTAGGAAACTCTACAACAAGCTACGGCAGAGTCTTGAAAATATAGAAATTTAATAGTCAAAAAACAATTAAAAAAAAAGACAAAGCTTTTTATAGTGTACTAGAGTTCCTTTCACATCAAAATTAGGTCTCACCTCAACTAATTGATGTAATAATTATGGTAACTAGTGTATAAGATTGTTTAGTAGTTGATTTGATTTGTCTTATACTCCATAACCAGAGTCTCCAAGACGCAATCTACATAAAAAAATAAGAACTAATTATCCAAAACCCTTGATGAACGAACCGCGTGTGCGGACAGCCTCATATACTTAATTCAAGTAGAATCATTTTTTTGGCCCCTTAGACGGATCTAGATCCATAGACGAAGGTCCTAGATTAAGGCCCTTGGACGCTTCTAGATTAGTAAAATCAAGAAGGCCCGTTCACTCTTTAATTTATGAACCTTGTCTTTAATTCAAGGGTTAATTGTACGAATTTTTCAAGAGACTTCTCAAGTCTTCCTTGAGATAAGGAAAATTCAATAAATGTGAGTCATCAAATCTCAAAGTTAGATTAAAGATGAGAATTTGAACTAGTTTGAATTTTAATTTTTTTTCTATCTTACCACAGAAAATTCTAGTTGCAAAGCAAGACATGGCAGCACATACCTGAAACCAAATAATAATAAGTGAAATATATTTCTGTGATCTGGAAAGAATATCAGATATTATATGGAATTCAAAATCAAAATCATTTATTGTCAGAACAAATATCAATTTGCATAACAAACGTCAATATTTAGTTAATTTAAAATACATATTACACAGTCAAATATGGTAACTAAATATATTTTATGGATAATAATCCTGTCAATATATTTTTTAGGAACTATTACCATTCAAGTAGTCTACAAATTTTTTAACATTATAAACACAAAGTTCACACAACATTTATTTAATATATTTTTTGACCGTCTCCACTTCTAGAGATCTTACTTCACTCGGTAACAAGTTATATTTTCTTATCAAATTCGTGAAAACTATTAAATTTAGAGTCAGATGTAGATTGCATTGACTCCTATGAAACAAGGAATTTTAACGTGAATCATGACTATGAATAAAGTTATTCTGCATCTCCTGTATGTTACATTTTAGATACAACAGACATTCAAGAATAAGAAGAGATGGTACTGCTAACATTTTTAGCTTCCTAATTGAAGGTTTACAGTGTGTCCTATTGTGGACATTAGAAATAGATCTTACAGCTCTCTTTTGTAATATCATGACTTTCTTCAGTTCAGGGGAGTGTCCCCAAACAACTATCCCATACGACAAATGACTCTGAATATGTGCAAAATAAAAAGACGACAAAACCTCTACATTGATAAAACGTCTAAGCTTATGTATCATGAATATACCCCTAGCAACTTCTTACTGACATTTTCAATGTGTACATTCCATTTCATATTTGACTCTAATGTCACCCCCAGAAATGTTACATCTTTCTTGCCTGAATTTGACATGGAAAAATTCATTTTTTGTGTTTTGTTGTTGTTCAGACTAAGTGAGTTGGCTGCTGTCCAGTCTTCAATAACTATATTGGCATTATTTGTAAACCTGTCAACCAAATCACAAAATTTACTATTCACCTGTATTGCTAAATCATCTTCATACATGTATGTCATTACTTTATTATCTCCTACAGCTGAAGGTAGGTCGTTAACATAAATAATAAACAATGTAGGTTCCAAATTGTTAGTAAATTCAATTTACTGTATTGATAGATCTGACATGTCAGAAGAGAAAGAAGTGAACAAGAAGAAGGAGAAGGAGGTGGTGAAGGAGGAGGAGGAGGAGGAGGAGGAGGAGGTGAAGGAGGAGGAGGTGAAGGAGGAGGTGGTGAAGGAGGTGGAGGTGAAGGAGGAGGTGGAGGTGGAGGAGGAGGAGGAGGAGGAGGAGGAGGAGGAGGAGGAGGAGAAGGAGGAGGAGGAGGAGGAGGAGGATGAGGAGGAGGAGGAGGAGGAGGAGGAGGAGGAGGAGGTGAAGGAGGAGGTGAAGGAGGAGGAGGAGGAGGAGGAGGAGGAGATGTGGTCGTTAACATAAATGATAAACAATATAGGTCCCAAATTGTTAGTAACTCATTTTAATGTATTGATCGATCTGACTTGTCTCACCCCCTCCTCAAGAAAAGGAAGAGAAAGAAGTGAACAAGAAGAAGGAGAAGGAGGAGGTGAAGGAGGAAGAGGAGGAGGAGCAGGAGGAGGAGATGAAGGACAAGATTATGATGATGATTATGATATCTAGCAAACATTGAAACACATAGAAATTGAAAAGTTCTCAATAATTTGGTGAATCTAGCTCACTGTAAAAGTTACTGAATATTGTTGAGTAGGATATGTTCTCCCATTCTACAAGAACTTATTTCAGCATTTATCTATCAAGCTCTATCAGCCCATAAATAGCCTGGAAGAAATTAAAGCCAAATAAAACCCAAACTGATGATGTTATAGATTAAAAAATCATCGAACTTCTTGTATACAAGTCTTAATATGGCAAATACACCTTTGTCGACTACTAAAAAAAAGCGCTCGATCTTGATAAGATTCGATGTTTTCTTGTCTAAAGGTCGATATACTTAAAACGAGCGCTGCCTGATCGATAAGAACTGAACATCTATTTTAAAAAGAAAATAAAAACTGGAAAATTTCAGTTCCTGACACTGCTGTGTGTTTGACATTTCAATCGTCTACCAAAAAAGTGCCCGACATTTTATTTAGTTATAATTTTTCAAAATAAAAAAGTTCTGCTCCAGACAAGAAACTGTTGGTTGTCCTTATATTTTCAACATTATATCGCAGTTTAGTCATCACAGCAAGATCAAGGTGGATAAAATCCAATAAATAAGTATAAACTCCTGAAAAGCAGTTGTCAACAAACTTTATATTTCATTCCAAAACAGAATTTACGATATCATTTCAACGCGTTTTGGAATTGAACCTGTTCTCATTTTCTGATTTTATAAATCACACAGATTAAAAGAGAAACTTCATTTCTACTAGTCTGCTTCTCAAGTTCTTATTTGGAAAAATAGATGACTATTTTGATGATTCAGCATTTTTAACAGTGATAACCCAACCGATTTACCTGTAATAGGCTGTAAAATGGACAACTTATGAATTTGTGTACAATTCCAAGAGAGATATTATCACGAAGACGGGTGAATTTATTAAGGCTGTGCGCAGGGTTTTTGGTCATAATTTTTTTTTGAAGTTTCTTGTATTTGATATTATTGAGGTATTGAATGTTATTTATTGCTATGAGTTTAATTCTTTTTCATCAATTATTTTGTGAAATATGGGTGCTCAGAGTTAACATTTTTCGGTTTTTGGTGGCAATTGATCTCAGCTATGAGTGATTTTAAACTTTTGATAAATTTTCTGTTACTAAAACACACCTCAAGGAATAAAATGACAATTTTTTTACTCCAATCAACCTATTACTTTTTTCAATATATATTTTTTTAAATCTGTAAAAAATTTCAGTTTCCAATAATTTATTTTCTGTTACTAAAACACACCTCAAGGAATATAATTACATAATTTTTACTCCGATCAAGCTAATAGTTTTTACAAGATCCTTTTTTTAAATCTGTAGAAAATTTAAATTTTTTAAAACTTTATTTTGAAAACTCATTTTGTTAGATTGAAATAAAAAATATGTAATTTTATTCCTCAAGTAAAGTAAATTCGTATGGCTTTTCGTGGTGGGGAGACCCTTACGGGTATTCCTCAAGTGTCTTTTAGTTATTTATTTATTTATTTATTTATTTATTTATGTATACTGTATTGAATACAAAGTATTATTACAGGGTAGTGCAGATAGATATTAAATTGAAAAAATAACAGAAAAACAAGAAGTAAAAATGTCCAAATAAAAAATTATAGGAATGAAAAATTCTTTACTTTCAATAGTTCATATTCTCAGACTTGAAACAAAAACAAAAAAAAAATTCTCATAATAATGCTAATAAAGAAATAGTCTTTTTCACTTCTAATGATAACATAACTCATCAATAATCACAATAATTGCGTCTTCGTATTACTGTCGTAAATTTTCAAAATTCACTAGTCAAACAATACAAAAGACCTCAGTCTTAGACTGTTAGACAGAAAAAAGTAAACGTCAGATAATTCTATTTCGTTTCTTAAATTTAGTATATCCGTGAAATCCTCAAATGAGTGATTCTCCAAGTATCTTTGCCTGAAGGACTGGTATAAATGACATTCAAAAAATAAATGCTGTAGAGTTTCATACACATCTTGTTCACCGCAGAATATGCAAAATTGCTCATGGTCAACCTCGTACCTTATATTTTTCAAATAGAAAACAGATTTATGCTGTAAGGAAGTCCGAAGTTGGCTGAACAACCTGATCCTGTAATGCGGCAAATCGAATTTCAAATATCTAGCTGAATCATATGAAGGCAGGTAATTATACATGTTATAGGATGCAGAGAGTTTCGAGCCTGTTCCATATCCAGATTGAACAGCCTTAGCATAAAAGCATTCAAAATCACAGTTTTATGTCGCCTTACAAGAGCAGCATCCTGTTCATGCCAAATGTGAGCATAACCCAAGGTTTCAATCTGCTCCCTCAACTGCGATGCCCAATTGTACTTCCTATTCACTTCATTGTCCAGGGACAGTAGTCTTCTGAAGCAAATCTTGGGTATTCTATTGTCACACATGTTGAGTATTTTTATCCACCAATTGATTGCCAACTTGAATATGTGCAGCTTCAACTGAGGACGAGCTGTCTCCAGTCTGACAATGTAACCAGGAGTTCTTGAAGGCCAGAAAAACATGGATTTAATAAACTTTGACTGAATCTTCTCAATTAAGTCCTAGTATCTCAAAGACCGTGTCTTTTAGTTATGGAAAATTCACCAAAAGTTTAAAATCACTCATAGGTGAGATCAATCGCCCCCAAAAACCGAAAATCTTCAACTTTGAACCCTCATATTCCACTAAATAATTCAAGAAAAAAATTTTCTTCACAACAATAGATGACATTTCAAAGCCCTAATAATATGCAATACAAGAAACTTAAAAAAAATTATGACCAAAAACCCTGCGCACAGCCTTTTAAGGGTGCCTGCATAGTGGAGCAACCGATAGTCAATGATAACCACCATCGTAAAATCAAACACATGCTGTGGGATGGTGGTATTCACTCTCTCCAATATGTCATACAACATTTTTTTTGGAGGATGAAGCCCACATAGGTCTGAGACCTGTGCGTGGGTAATGAATTGGATGACGATGATTGATGAGTTGGACCTACAGCTTTAGGTGGGCTCCGAACCTCCGAACCATTATTATTATTAATTCAATAATAATGTAAGTAAAAATGTGAATAATGCTTTAACACATTATAAACTTATATTTTCTCTATTAATCTCTCTTTCTGCTTCTTCTTTGCCCTGTTAGGTGGACCAACTCAGTATTTCTCTTTTCTCCATTTTTCTTTTTTGTATACTCTTTCTTTCTTACACTAGTATTTTAGTATTATCACTCGTTCCTTCTATTCCTCTTCTTCTCTATTTTCTATGCTCCAATACACCATTCTTTTTCCCAAATTGCATCCCCATTCAAATCTACTTCGCGTGAACACTACCACCCCACAGCATGTGTTTGATTTGGCGGCGGTGATCACCATCGAGTATTGATGCTCCACTGTGGGTTTTGCTTCAGGAAACATGAACTAATTGAATACATTTGATGATTCCTGGGTACTTTTACAATAGAAAATCTAATAATAATAATAATAAAAAAAAATGAAAATTGTACTTAATATGCTGTTTAAAATAGTGTAAGATAGATTGCGGAGCAGTATGAATACCACCATTCCACAGCATGTGTTTGATTTTACGACGGTGGTTATCATCAATACTGCATGAATACTACCATTGTACAGCATGCATTCTTCTTTGGATGGTAATTATCATCGAGCATTAAATGCTGCACTGTACAAGCACCCCTATAGATAAAAGATAATTCAGATAATCATCTATCATACAGCGTGTTTCGGAACTCTCTACCAATACTTCTAGGCAGTGTTTCTGGACCACTAACAAAAGTAAATAATGTAATAAAACGTAAAATTCCCAGTTACTCACACAGCCGCCATTTTGTTTTTTCACTCATTATTTTTTATTAGGATTCTGAATTTATAATTTTGAAATTTCGCATGCAGCTTTATAACAATTGAAACAATCTAAAAAAAATTAATCAAAATTTTCCGACATCAAAAACGAAATGGCGGCCATTTAAAATATTTGAACAGGATTTAATTAATAATGGCTAATAATATCGAAATTGGACTATTATACTTTTAGGCAGTGTTTCTGGACAACTAACAAAAGTAAATAGTGTAATAAAATTTTTCTAAAGTCCCCAGTTACACATACAGTCGTAATTTTGTTTTTTCCACGCATTATTTTTTTATTCGAACACCATTGAACGTATAATTTTGAAAATTTGCATACAGCTTTATAACAATTGAAACAATCTAAAAAAGAATTAATCAAAATTTTCCGACATCAAAAAACAAAATGGCGGCCATTTAAAATATTTGAACAGGGTTTAATTAATAATGGCCAATGGTATCAAAATTTGACTAGAATAACGTTTTTTAGATATTTTTATTTCAAATCTAACGATACCTCATTTTTCAAGATTGACCAATTATTAACAGAAGTATGCTACTTTTTAGGGTGTGAGGTGGTTGGAAGCGAAAAACTGCAATCAACTCCCAACCATCGCACACCCTAAAAAGTAGCATACTTCTATTAATTGTTGGCCAATCTTGAAAAATGAGGTTTCGTTAGATTTGCAATAAAAATATCTAAAAAATAGTTATTCCAGTCAAATTTTGATACCATTAGCCATTAATTAAATCCTGTTCAAAGATTTTAAATGGCCGCCATTTTGTTTTCTGATGTCGGAAAATTTGATAAATTTTTTTTTAGAATGGTCTAAATTTTTCCATTTTTACAATGGTTCTTGTATGCAGAATTTAAAAATTATAAGTTCAATGGTATTCGAATAAAAAAATAATGCGTGGAAAAAACAAAATGGCGGCTGTGTGTGTAACTGGGGACTTAAGAAAACTTTTATCACGATATTTACTTCTTTTAGTTGTCCAGAAACACTGCCTAGAAGTATTGGTAGAGAGTTCCGAAACACCCTGTATAGATCTTAGTGATATCCCACAGATCCTAACTTTGCATCTTGTGCCAGGAATCGAGCAAACTTTCCACACTTTATCACTAAAAAAACTGAACTTTCACTATTGAACAATGAAAGTCTCTCAATTGTTAACTTACAGGCAGTTTATATAATAAATAAACAGAAGTAGTTGAGAACTTAGTATGTAGATTGTATACCGTAGTTGTATAGTTTGCGTACCGAGACAGTTCACAACAGTGTTGTTAAGTTAGGTTGTTAGAGAGTCATAAAACGTTATTAGCAGATCGCAAACTGATGAATAAAGTCATAAAAAGTCATAAGTCATAAAACCCGCGTGCATTTCTGTAAATGGACAAAGCGAAGATACCTCGTTTATGCGTAATAGTACCAGTTCATATCGATTAGGTATGCAAACATCCATTTTTAGTGTAGTATTATTTAGTGTAGTCTTGTTTATACACTATTTCTTTTACAATTACTTTAGTGTAAATACGCACTAGCTGCAGTGTGAGAAATGTTTTGATTGCTTTACAATATTATAGTAATTATCACCCCAGCACTTGTTGAGAAGATTGGGGCAATAAATTTTAGTTAATCTTATCGGTAGCACGATACTGACAGGACAATTGATGGTTGTTGGGTTGGAGTTTTCCCTTAAATGGTCATACAAGGTGTTAATGTAGAAGAATGGCAATATTTTTTAGTAGAAATAATTATTATGATACTTTCAGAAAGGCTTTTATTGGTAGTTGAATAGAATTTTTTTTGTAACAATACTAAAAATGCGCGTAAAATTCACGTTTTTTTTATGATTCCATGACACGAGGACTTCATGAGATTATTTTTATAATTATATCACAGAATGTCGGCAGAATGGCATACCGGTACCCCTCAAAATTAAAATACAGTAGAACTCCTCATATCCGGCCTCGGTTTTATCAGTCCTTGGTTTTTCTTACAAACCTTCTTTTTTCGGAATTTCAAGTTTTGACTCTAAGGCAGTTATACGTTAAAAATGTTATCAATTACATAGTTAAATATAAAATAAGTTTTCCTCGCACAAACAATAACATGGTAGGACATTACAGTTTGAGGCCTTCAACAAATCAGTACAAAGTTTACAATACGAACATAGAATCAATTAGGAGACAATTAATTTATATAAGCACAAAAATCATGAATGAAGTTCCAGAAGATTTCTTTCATCATAGTAGATATAAGTCAAAAATTACTAAAATGATAATTGAAAATTGGATTAGACATAGATACTTTTTCAGATTGTGAGCTTTCTTTCCAAGATGAATAGTTTTTCCCATTCAATCCAACCTTTTTGATCCCATCCTTATCCTTACCAATTCCCTAACTTGACCTTTCCTAGTACATGTAACCATAGTTGGTTAGGTCATTTCTCACTCCATATGTTACTGTTATTTTGTTAATGTGTTGGAATTTTTATATTTTATTGTATTTTCTTAAATGTATATTGTCAGTTGTGATGACTTTGGTGAGAAAAAAATAAAGAATTAAATTGAAAAAAAATTGAAAAATATCCGGCAACTTCTTGGAACGTTATGTTATTTAAAAAGTGGAGAGACTATGCCTTCAAAAAAACAATGGACAAGAAAGTTCAGCAGAAACTTACGGATTATTTTTAGCCTAATAATCTACAAAGTAGAGATGAGGCGTATTCACTGGAACAGGTATTTTTACTGAGTATTTGAACGTACGGACTAGTATTCGAAGAACAAAATACTCAGATATCTGTGAGTATTTCTAGAAACTAGTAAACTACGCGACTTCAAGTCCCCACTCCAATTTACGGAGTGGGAGTGGAGCTTTGTAATTTGCAGTTGTACAGTAGCTATTAATAGCTCATTTCTCGTTATAGAACTATTCAACTACTCACTCTTTCTTTCTCGCTCACTCTCACGCTCTCTCTCTATTCACTATACTCGATTGTAGGCGCATGCGTCTAGATTGTCTTTGGTTGCGTATGGCGTACGCGCGTACTTTTCCAGTACAAATACTTCTTGAGTACTTGAGTACGGGTACTAAAAAGTAGTTTGTTACTCAAGCGTCTCAAGGTCTTGCCGTCCGCGTCTCATTTCGCTACAGCACATTTGAGAGCAACTCAATAATTAGATTCGTGCTGTATTTAACGTGAGAAACAGTACCAGTACCGCAGTACGATACTCTCTCGTACGTGTACTCTTGTACGTCTACTCTGGCAAACTGGCTAATATAAAATACTACCTAGTATTTTGGAACAGGTATTTGGAATAGGTATTAGAACGTACTAGTACTCGGAATACTTAGTATCAGAAAAACCTAGTACGACCCATCTCTACTACAAAGACTTATTGTGAGTAATTTTTACCTCCATCTTTATTTTACATTAACTTTTGCTATCTGAATTCATAATATTTTCTTGTTAATTACTCAACTACTTTTTTCTATAAATAAATTTTCTATTTATTTTACAAATGTTTGTATTTTTCTAAAAAATAGGCCCAAAAGAGATTTAAACACTACTTTTGACTACATTATAATTAGGTATAAATTATCGTTATTATAATAGGTTTGTTTATCCGGCCAAATCGATATCCGGCCAGGGGCTCGGTCCCGTCGTAGCCGGATATTATGAAGAGTTTTAACTGTAGTCCAGAGAACCAAACTTTACTTATTTCACGTTATTAAATTGGTTTCGTTAAAGTTTTATGCCGGACTTGAAAATTATAATTCAAAATATGAATATGATACGGAAATTATTAGACTATAATATAAATATAATAAATAATATTTACAAATATTATAATTATAAATTATAATTCTTGTCGGAGAGAAGGAGAAAGATAAGGAGGAAGTAGAAGAAGAAGAGAAAGATAAGATAGGAAGAGAAGGACAAGGAGAAGTAGAAGGAGAAGGAGCACGAAATGGAAATGGTGAAGATGAAAGAGAAGGATAAAGAGATGATGATGGAGAAGGAGGAGAAGAAGAAGGAGAAGGAAAAGGGAAGAGAAGGAGAAGGAGGAGGAAAGAGAAGGAGAGGTGAAGGAGAAGGAGCAGGAGAAGGAGAAGGAGAAGGTGACAGAGAAGGAGAAGGAGAAGACAAGGAGAAGGTAACGGATTAGAAGGTGAAGGAGAAGGAGAAGGGAAGGAGAAGGAGAAGGAGCAGGAGAAGGAGAAGGAGCAGGAGAAGGAAAAAGGAGAAAAAGGAGAAGGAGAAGGAGAAGCAAAAGACAAGGAGAAGGTGATAGAGGAGAAGGTGAAGGAGAAGGAGAAGGTGAGGGAGAAGGAGAAGGAGAAGGAGAAGGAAAGGACAATGAGAAGGAAAAGGAGGGGCAGAAGGAGAAGGAAAAAGAAGAAAAAGGAGAAGGAGAAGGTGAAAGAGAAGGAGAAGGAGAAGCAAAAGACAAGGAGAAGGTGACGGAGAAGGAGAAGGAAAGGACAATGAGGAGGAAAAGGAGGAGCAGAAGGAGAAGGAAAAGGAGAAGGAAAAAGGAGAAAAAGGAGAAGGAGAAATAGTATGAGAAGAAAAAAGAAAAAAATTAATAAAACAGAAGAATAAGAAGAAGAAGGAGACGAAGAGGAAGAAGGAGGAGGATAAAGAGAAGGTGACAGACATGGAGAAGAAGAAAGAAATGGAGAAGGATAAGAAGAAGAAGAAGAAGGAGGTAGTAGTAGTAGAAGAAAAAAAATTAAATAAGAAGAAGAGAATAAAAATATAACTTCGATTCGAGCTGCTGCCTGCTCCATTAGTAAAGCTAAGTAGCGTCATCCGGTTAATGCGGTAGCAGTAGGAGATCCGGTTAAAGAGAGAGAGTGAGACAGATGGGTCGGATAAAACGAAGCCGATTACCAAAGCAAAATTGTTATGATCATGTGACCTTAATGCCAACACTTGCCGTGTGGTTTTTGGGCAGGAGGCTGGTTTACAAGAGCAACAGTGTAATGAGAGAACCGTGGGGAACGGGTGAGAAAAACAAGTGGAGAGGGGAAGGATTACGAAGGATAAAAGAGAGATGGATATAAAAAGAATTGAGAGAATTAAAGTGGAGAAGAACAGCGAAGAGGATGAAAATGAAGGAGAATAGGTGCGATGGAACATGTAGGAAAACGAGATGAAGAAATGGCGAGGAATGAGAAGGTGAGAGATAGGAAGAGAAGGACGATAAGAAGGATGAGAAAGAGAAAATTGTGCTTAGATGAAAGGAAGAGGGAAAATAACTTTTTTTATTTTATTTTACGGTATAATAATACAGGGTTTGAACTAAACAAAAACCTGTCACATTGTCCTTTTTGTAATTATGGGTTTGTTTTAATATTTTGATTGTTTCTGTTCTTAAGTTATGGAAGAATTATATTTGTTTATTTATTTATTTTTTTTAAAGAATATGTTATTGAATAATTGTATTTCGGTGAATATTTTTTTGCTTTGTTTTTCGATTGTTTTACAATGAAAGGATGATAATTGTGTGTTTTTTAGTTTTGTCACCTCATGGAGATACTTTAAGATCTTTATTACTTTACCTTTAAATTCATTATTGATTTCTCTCATTTCACGAGCTTTCCATGTTTACTAGTAATATTATTGAATGAACTCACAGCTAGCGCTCAAGTATTTACTTTGCTGGCTGTGCCAAAAATGTGTTATACACTTTATATTGTGAATTTTCTTATATTTGTATTTTTGTATTTTGGCGAAATAAAAATATTATTATTAAAAAAAATTTGTGCTTAGATAAAAAGTAGGGAGAAAAATAAAGTGTGGTTAGACAAATGGGAATCACGCTCCATACATAAAATATGGATGAAACGGAAATAGGATGATGAAAGGCAAATTAATAATAATAGAGGAAAGATAGTAGAGCGATTAGAATGAAGAAAGAGAGGAAAAGAGAGAAACAAAGAAATAAAAAGGAGAAGATGATGAAGGAGGTAGAAAATGTAGAGGAAGAAGAATAAGATGAGAAAGAAGAAGACGAGGAGGAGATGATGAGCAAGAAAGAGGTTATGATGAAGCTAAAACAGAGAAAAAGTGGATGTAGATAAATTATAAGAAAGCAAAAATGATTTATAAGATGATGAGAAGGAAGTAGAGAATAACAACAACTATAAAACCATGTAAGAAAGAAAATAAGAAAAGGTGAAAGATGAAGAAGGAAAAAAAATGAAAAATAAATCTCATTTGCACTTGTGCATGGCTGATAATTAGCACAAGTTTTACGAGGTACTAGCATGCTCCAAGGATGCTAACACGAGCGAACAAGCCTTGAAAAGAAACAAGAAATAAAAATGGTGCAAAGTTTTTTGGCCTAGTAAAATAGCTTGGGTCATTAACAGTTCAGCACTGCGGCCATGTTGTACGACAATAAACTACCACCAACCATTTTGTCGCTTATACGACAGTTGCTGTTAAATTTAGAGAATAAAATTTCATTGAACCAATTGAAAAGCATCAATTTGAGCTACGATTGAAGCACATATGTTGGGTTTTATGCATGCTCAGGCATTAACATGTCATGATTGTTGAAAAAGTTTCGAGCAGATCAGCGCTAACTTTCCTGTTACAGTTTCAATGCTATAGAGGATATCTACAGAGTGATTCGGAACTCTCTACCAATACTTCTAGGCAGTGTTTCTGGACCACTAACAAAAGTAAATATCGTAATAAAATTTTTCTAAAATCCCCATGTAAATCACTTTACATGTAGTTTTAGAGTGGTAATTTCTCAAAATTTTTCTTGGGGAGTTCCCCGAACCCCCGTTCGGAAATAAATAAATAGCCATGTGTATTTCTTCAATTTATCGTTAGAGGTGTACTACTCCAAATTACAAATTACTATTGTAATTATTGTACCGAGAGCCTAACCCTCCTGGCAACACCCCCCCCCCCTAGACTGACCCTGTAGTATGCTACTGCTTTGTGTGATGTAACGATACACATTAAAAGGTTATTAAAATTTGTATTTAAAAAATATCATTACAGGCAATAGGTGAACAATTGAATTTGGAAAGTGGGTTTCATTTCAATTGAAAATACCCTTAAATTCACGATTGGTCATGCGGTGAGCGTGGTGTTCAAGTGATCGTGATGTTCAGTCACGACCGCTCAAGACTGCGCTTGGATGGGTGACCGTGCTTCAATGACTTGATGTTACAAGCTTTATTATCACTTACCCGGTGGTTCGGAACCCACCTAAAATAGTAGGTCCACCATGTTCCCCGTAACATGGCACAAACGGCGAGGTGGAACTACCCGTAAGGGTCTCCCCACCATAGCTTAAGCCATAAGTGGGGTTGAGTTGGAAGTTGCGAAGAGAACGTTTGATAGAGGGGTCTAGAGAAAGAGACCTAAGTATTGAGTGGTGGGTTGGCGACGTTAAGGGGGGAGGGAGTAGTCTACTCACACACATGCAACGTCACAGCACTGATACAGTGCACGACATCTGGTGGCCGGAACTTGACAACACTGGCCATCGCTCAGCCTTAAAGCCATAAGCTTATTATTAATTCACGATTTTATGCCTCATTTTCAAACACCCCGGACCACCACTCCCCCTGGCAACCATACCCCACTCAGGTATTTCCCCCCCCCCCCCCAAAATCTGGTGCTGGATCCGCCCCTGTCCGAAATGGGTTTCTTTACTAAAAGCATCAATATTGTAGTCTGTAGTGTATTTCGGCCCTGTCCGTTGTCCGTTTTGACTGAATCTGCAAACACGGAAACCGAGGCTCAAGTCCTCATAAAAGCAACCAATTATTTTTGATTTTTACATTTGGAAGAATTGGCAGACTTCAATTTGCGAGCTCTTTCTGAATTTATTTGTCGGCCGAACAGCTTTGGCGGACTTTGTTCACTGATCCACAGAAAAAACGGATTCATGTCCAAAATGAGAGCACGCGAGCTCTTTAAAATGTCGGCGGAAAAGTTAATTGTTACCGGAAAGAGAAAAAACTGACTTTTTTCGAACATCAGAAACACGAAAACATGAGTTTCTCCGACTGACCAGTAGAGTAAGAATGAGAGGAAAAGAGAAAGAAGAGGAGGGAGAAGAAGAAAGAGAAGGAAAGAAGAAGTGGGAAGAGAAGGAGAAGGAAAGAGGAGGAAGAAGAAGGAGAAGGGAAGAGGAGAAGGGAGAAGTGGAAAGAAAAGGAGAAGGAAAGAGGAGTAAGATGAAGTGAAAAGAAAAGGAGAAGGTAAAGGAAAAGAAAAGGAGAAGGAAAAGAGAAGGAAGAAGAAATGGAAAAAGAAGGAGGGGAAGACAGAGGAAGAAAAGGAGGAAGAGGAAAAAAGTAGAAGAAGAGGAAGAATAAAAAGAAGAAGAAGAAGAAGAAAAGGGAGAATAAGAAGAAGAAATAGAAGAAGGAGGAGAAAGGAGGAAGAAAAGGAGGAAGAGGAGGAAAAAAGTAGAAGAAGAGGAAGAATAAAAAGAAGAAGAGGAAGAATAAAAAGAAGAAGAAAAAGAGAGGGAGAATAATAAGAAGAAATAGAAGAAGGAGGAGAAAGGAGGAAGAAAAGGAGGAAGAGGAGGAAAAAAGTAGAAGAAGAGGAAGAATAAAAATAAGAAGAAAAAGAGAGGGAGAATAAGAAGAAGAAATAAAAGAAGGAGGAGAAAGGAGGAAGAAAAGGAGGAAGAAGGAGAAGAGGAGGAAAAAAGTAGAAGAAGGAGAAGAGGAAGAACTGGAAAATATGAAGTAGAAGAAGGACAAGAAGAAAAAATGTGGAATGAGAAGAAGAAAGAAGGCAGTAGTTGAGAATGAAAGAGGAGGAAGATGATGAAGATGATGAAGAAGAAGGTAAAAGAGATAGGGAAGGAGAGTAGAAGGTAGGAGCCGGAGGAGAAAAAAATGGAAGAAGAAAAAGAAGGAGAAGATAGAGGAAGAAGAGGAGGAAGAAGACAAGGAAAAAAGTAGAAGAAGAGGAAGAAGTAGGAGAATATGAAGAAGAACAAGAAAAAGAAGGAAAAGAGGAAGAAGAAGAAGAACGAAGAAGAGGAATATGTAGAATAGGAAGGAGAAGAAGTAGATGAAGGAGAAGAACTAGATGAAGGAGAAGAAGAAGCAGAAGAAGAAGAAGTGAAGGAAGAAGTAGAAGAAGCAGATGAATAAGAAGAAGAGGGAGAAGAGGAAGAATAGGAAACACTTAGAAGAAGAGAAGGAGGTACTAGGAAGAGGTAGATTAGGATGAAGAAGATGGAGGAGGAGTAGAAGGAGAAGAAGAAGTAAATGAAGAAGTGAAGATAGAAGTATAAGGAGAAGAAAAAAAAAGAAGAAGGAGAAGAAGAAGAAGAAGAAGAAGAAAAAAGAAGAAGAAGGAGAATGAGAAGAAGAAGAAGAAGAAGAGAAGGAGGTAGGAGGTAGGAGGAAGAGATAGATTAGGATGAAGAAGAAGGAGGAGGAGTAGAAGGAGAAGAAGAAGTAAATGAAGAAGTGAAGATAGAAGTATGAGGAGAAGAAGAAAAAAAGAAGAAGAAGGAGAAGAAGAAGAAGAAGAAGAAAAAAGAAGAAGAAGGAGAATGAGAAGAAGAAGAAGAAGAAGAGAAGGAGGTAGGAGGTAGGAGGAAGAGGTAGATTAGGATGAAGAAGAAGGAGGAGGAGTAGAAGGAGAAGAAGGAGTAGAAGGAGAAGAAGAAGAAGAAGAAGAAGAAGAAGAAGAAGAAGAAGAAGGAGAAGAAGAGCAAGAAGAAGAAGAAGAAGAAGAAGAAGAAGAAGAAGAAGAAGAGCAAGAAGAATAAGAAGAAGAAGAAGAAGAAGAAGAAGAAGAAAAAGAAGAAAGAGCAGAGGAGGTACGAGCCAACTGTAGTGACCTGGTTAGGATGGTTGACCGCATCTATAGTGCTTGCCAGTGGTAGCCTAAATGGTAATTGTCCGGGTTGGCATGAGGAGGTTCAGAATCAAGTGGGTGCACCGGCACCACATCATTTGCATCGCAACACTGCAATGAAAACTGGCGGCTTTATAAAAGGCCTTATAGAAGAAGAAGAAATTGCACAAAATTGCAACATTATCAACGAGACTTCTTGTAGACCAATGAGTGACCAGTGACAATCTTTGCACAGCAAACGTAAATTATTTTGAATTTTCCCACTTCAAATGTTGTCATCAATTTTGCAGTTCTTGACAGTCGTCTAGGGTGCTTCAAATGGAAATCTATAATCACTTTTTATTCCCTTCCTAGCATTTTACTCTGTCTTGCCAGGAAATCCAGTTTGGAGTTTCACTTTTCTGGTAGATAACTTATGGAAGAGGTCACAAAATTACGAAATTGGGAAGGGTGGGTGGAATTACAGTGTTGCTAGCCAAGTAGTTCAACTGTTTGAAAAGAGAGGTAAACAAAAAACTGTGTTTACATCTAACATATATTGTGTTTTCATCTCATGTTTCAATCTTTTATTTCATAAATTTTTTGATATTTTTCATTCAACGAAATAGGAATGCTTGTAATAGGAATGTTTATACATATATGTATATTCTTCGTTTCTCTCCTAATAATTGATTGTTTTATAATTATTATTTTTTATCATGTATAATTTTTTTCTGTGTATTTGTTTTGCTTGTTTGTATTTGCGGAAATAAAGATTGTTATTATTATTTCAACATTATTTTTGAAAAATTTTAATAGAAAATAAGAAATCTGGCTTCAAGGTGGACTGAATTAAGCTTAGAGGAAGCTTTACACCAAATTCAGTGTTTCTAGTTTTACAATCGTTACCGCTTTTGTGAAATCCTCAAGACTAAAATACACATTAAGCTATAATACTATCATAATATAGTATTAGCTCAGTGGAAATACACAAAGGGGGTGTCTAAATGAAACATGTGATTTTAGGATTGTAACCACCTATGCCAATACAATTCCAAAAAAATAATTGGAGCTGCAATATTGATACAGAGCTTATGTGTTGCTTTGTGACTAAATTTTCATTTCATTTCATTGATTTTTGCATGTTAGTGATGTATCATGTATCAGCTGTTCTATGGGCTACCTAGAATATCTGATATAAACACATTTTAAAACTATTTATCTACGACCATGTCATAATGTATACATTACAGTTTCACAATTGATGCCAAAACAGCTGTCTTTTCGAAATGCTTTTTGAAACCCGTTGCATAAAGAGCTCATTATAGTACAGGTTCTACATTATAACACGGGTTCTGGACCAATCAGAAGCATTTTTGATGGAATCAATATCGTAATTCAATATTGTGAAACTATCAGCTGATTTGTTCAAACTGCTACACCAGCTGCTTTAACCTAACAATCTACTATAACTTCTCGTATTTGAGATGAGAGGTTAGGTATCTCTGACAGTCACAGGTAAAATGAAATTGTTTTAATTAAATGTATACTAGTGGTCGTAGATAAAAATAATAGTGTATGCAACGATTTTATTTGGCCATTAAGGCACTCGTGAGATATTTATAACACTCGCATTCGCTCGTTTTATAACTTACATCTAACTCGTGCTTTAACAAGGGCCAAACAAAATCGTTGCATAAACTACTATTATAATAGTGCTCATATTGTTATTGTTATTGTTATGAAGGGACGGATTCAAAGATCCAGAAGATTCAAAGATCCTCACACGTCAACCGAAGCTTATTGTGTGTCCCTAGTACGTTAGTTAGGCAAACCAATACCTGTGCCCTTTACAAGATCCAGGAGTTTCTTCCCTATGCTAACGTCCCATTCATCACCTGGTTGCTTAAAGCCAAACAGAGCCATTCTCCTTGCCCCGAGTCTCTCGCAATCCAGTATGATATGCTTGGCAGTCTCTTCAGACTGATTGCAAAGCCTACACATCTGACTTTCATTTCTGAGTCCAATTGTGTGGAGATGTTTCCTGAAGTGGCCATGTCCAGTTATCAGAGCAATCAGCTGCTTAACCTGACCTCTACCCAGCCTCACCAGCCAGCTGGTGAAGTAGGAGCTTGTTTCTGCTAGCAGCCTTTTGCCAAGTGCTTGGCCTGAGTGACCTTGCCATTAGTGCTCATAAGTGGAATTAGAATATTAATTTTGAAAATTCTGAAAGGAAAATAAATAATCGGGCTTCGAGGTGCACTGATTCGAGTTTGGACGAAATTTTGTGCCAAATTTTGTGTTGCAAATCGTTGCCGTACACACACCTATCTCTATTATTATATAGATTATACGAAGAAAAAGTACTAAAGAGTAACCAATGAATACGATGAAGGGGTGGAAGGAAATAAATGGTGAGGTCGAAGAGAAACAAATGGAATACCTATTTTATGTTATCCTAAAGAAGTTGTCAGCTATCAGTCATCAGTTCTAGAAGTAAATATCTTAATTTCTTTATTAACTATAATTTGATGAAGAAATTGAACCTATAGAGTCCAATAAACGAAGGAATGACAATTAAATAATACGGATAATAGGAGTTAAAAAGGAATGTAGCTTAAAATAGAAACAAAAAAAAAAACAATTTTGTGACTATTATGGAATTATTATGACCTAGAGCACTGCCACAACCAATTAACGAGGAACTAGTAAGAGATTGACTAAAGCAAGATAAAAATATCAGTCAAAATGAAAAAGAAAAAAGCACGTTAAAGGAGAAGAAGAAAAAAATTAGAAGTGCCAAAAAAAGGAGAAGCTAAAAGAAGAGAAAGGAGGAGCATTGTGAGGAGGAAAAAGAAAAAAAGGAGAAGAAGAAGAAAAAGAAGATACAAAAAAAAGAAGCACCAGTAGATAAAGTAGAAGAAGAAAAAGAATGAGGAGGACAACAACAAGCAAAAAGAACATCTTCAACAAGATGATGATGAAGGCACGATTGGAATGAAGAATCTGAAAGAATTCACATTTCACATAGCACATTCTGAAAGAATTCACATAGCAGATTTCGGTCTACTACACAAAGAAATGGTTACAGAATCTTTATGGCAAAAGAAAAGGTCAATAAAAGAGTATAAGAGGTACAACAAGAACACGAATAAGGAGAAAAGAAGAGCAAAAAACAAAGAAATTCCAAGTGATTTACGAAGTACGAAACACAAACAGTTAGCAGAGGTGATAACAGAAACAAAAAACAATCATAATATCGACTACACCCACCTTACAATCAGATGGGCCGTGCATTTAATTCTAGAGCACGGTAGCCATATTTCTTTTACACTCGTCTTATCTTTTTCGCTAGACAATTCTTTCGTTCCAATTTTTTCCATCCAGTCATCAACAATTTACTTTTATTTCTTCCTGTATTGCTCTCTACACAGTTAATTTCAAAATTTACCGGTTGGCCGTTTCAAAAATGGCCGACGAAATAATGAACACGAATCGCTCGTTCTCGCTATCCTTTGGACGACGAAACTTATTACAAGATGGTTCTCTTTCCTGTTCTAGTTTTTATCTCTGTCTAGTTTTTTGTTGACCCGGCTACTTTGAACTTTCGATTAAATATTGGCTTGCATATTTAAATTTAAAACCTGATGTTTAGACATCCATTTAATCGAGGCATTGGATTTCACAAATAAATTTATGATTTCACCAATTCATTAACTATTAGAAACGAATTATTACTTTATTGAATTACAAATATGAGACACAAAGGTTAAAGTGAATAAAAAGTAGTTTTTTTTTCGGAGGATGAAGCCCACATAGGTCTGAGACATGTACGTGGGTAATTCATTAGATGTTGGTGATTGATGAGTTGGACCTACAGTTAGGTGGGTTCCGAACCACCGGGAAGTGATTTTACAGCATAGAACAGTCTTTTTTGCTGGCCCATCCAATCGGTCACCCTTACCAAGAGCGACCAGGAGTTTCGTAGCTTATCTCTGATTGAACAGATATCTGCTGCGGCACTCGGCCACCTCTTCCCAGGTTTCGAGTAAATAAATACAACCAGCCGCCTAGTTGTAACTTGGCATTTAAACTTTCATTGTGCTAAGCTGTGAATAAAACGCTAACACTCGGTTCTATCAAGTTTTAAACTAAGCTGCTTCTTGCTAGGGCATCATAGTCATAAGTTGAAGTGGGAGCGTACATGCAAATTGTAACTACATAATTAAAACTGTAAAATCACTTCCCGGTGTTTCGGAACCCACCTAAAACTGTAGGTCCAACTTATCAATCACCATCATCAAACTCATTACTCTCAGACCCATGTGGGCTTCATCCTCAAAAAAATTCAAATTCTGTCTAGTTGCTAGTCTGGCCATACTCAAGTCGTGTAGTTTACTAGTTTCTAGAAATACTCACAGATATCTGAGTATTTTGTTCTTCAAATACTAGGTGCTAGTCCGTACGTTCAAATACTCAGTAAAAATACCTGTTCCAGTAAATACGCCTCATCTCTAGCTAGTAGGTTAACTTCACTCTAATTTCAGATAACGCTAGAGTCTACTAGGTAGTCTCTATGTTTTATTCACTTCACTCATAGTCATCAGTTATAATAAAATTAAAATTAAACTCAAAACTACCAACTATTGGATATTATTAAAGTAATAAAATGTTATCTATTGTCGTGAAAAAGTTTTTTCGTGAATTATTTTGGAATATCGGGGCTTAAAGGTGAATTTTTTCGGTTTTTGGTGATATTGATCTATCTTGCCTACAAGTTGTTATTTTAAACATTTGATGATTTTTTAAAAACTGAAAGACACCTTGAGAGGTAAAATATCATACTTTTTATTTTGATCAAACAATTATCTAAAGATTCATTTTTGAAAATATTCAAAAATTTATTTTGAAAAAACTAATTGTTAAATTTAAATAAAAATATTAACCTTTTCATGGTAAATTTAACGACTTTCAGTCAACTGATTGTAAGTCGATTGACTTAATTGACTGCAAGTCGTTAAATTTACCATAAAAAGTTGATATTAACAACGCAGATCGTTATGAATCAAGAAATTTAATAATAAAAATATGTTATTCTATTCCTCAAGGTGTCTTTCAGTTATGAAAAAAATATCAAAAGTTTAAAATTACTATGATCAATTATTGCACCTAAAAAACACAGAAATTTAACTTTGAACCCCCATATTTCACAAAATAATTGATGAAAAAATTTCTCTCATAGCAATAGATAACATTTCAATATTTTAATAATATCCAATAAAAGAAACTTCGAAACCCTGCGCATAGCCTCAATAGATTCCACGTCCAAACTTCATCTTATTTCAAATCTCCCGCGCTCCGTTGCAGCAACGCTCGACCAATGAAACCGTTCGTTACAAATTCACCCGAAACGGATGTGGCTATTGAAGTGTGCATTGCAGATCCGTTATGCGCGCGTTATCGTTCGTTTATTGTAATTCTATGGAAATGAATGACGGTGCTCACACACACAGACGCAGACGCGTTCGCGAGCAAGCAGCTTTCAAAGCCCAGATCATAAATAAAGATTCGCCGCCGTGGAAACAATGCGCGCTATAAGCGATCATGCGTTAAGACCACGAGTCCGCTCTGTTTTAAGCCAGACAGGTAGATGGGTATTGCAAGTTTATGCATGTCGGACACAAGTAGAAAGACAGAATATTATTGTGTGAAAGAGTAAAAAGAGATGGACAATAGTCAAGACGGTACCAGAAAGATTTAATAAATAAATATTCTATCTCCAGGAAAGAAGAAACCAAAATTAACTTAGAAGTTCAATGATTGAAAATAATTGTCTTGGAGACTACAGTAAAGAAGACAATTAATTATACAATCTTATACACTAGTTACCATAATTAAGCTACTATATCAATTAGTTGAGGTGAGGCTTGATGTGAAAGGAACTCTTCTTGTTCACTATAAATCGCTTTATCAACTGAACATTTTTTCAAACATTTCTATGTCTAATATGATATGGAACATGGATGATGAAGAGTCGATTAAATTGGTATTGCCATATAGGTTTAGTAATTTGTGGTTTAGTTTAACTAATTTTTGTTATTTAGGTTCTTTATATTTAATATTTTATATCTCTTTCTATTTTACATGAATCGGTTTCTTCAGGTATTTTTTTACATAGATAGTTGCTTATTTGATCAATGGTTTGTACTCATCTGGGAAATGTTATTGTCCCGATAATTATTATGATAGGCCCATACTTTGACTCAGGCTATTACGTAACAGTTTTCAGAACAGAGGCCACTATTAAACAAGCTTAACCTAACCTCGATAGGTCGTAAATTCCTAGATGTCGAATTCAATAATACAATGCTCTAACACTAGCATCCTTCAGAACATTCCCATTAGCGGGACGTCACGATCCTGCGAGGTTAGAAACACTTTGAGTACCATGTGCATCATATTATATAATCACACGTAACAAACGTTAAATAGTAAAATAGTGGCCTCCGTATAATACCTGATGTATTGAAAGGTGTTACACAGTGTTTTATAACTAGGCTTTACTGTACATGAAAAGAGAATCACAAGTCCAGTAGTCTAATAGAGTAATACGTAATAAGTAATAGAGTTTGTTATCTTGCTTGTCTCAATCTATTGGACAGCTGATTCATTTCATGTGTTTCTTGTTACTTCTTATGTCTTCTCCGCAGTCTGCTGACCGGGGAATCGTCCATTTTTCTTCTCGTCGGTGAGGTTCGCGTCAGGATAGTGAGATATGAGTGTCTGAACCGGAGGGGGAATGATGGTGCAATTTGCGCCATTAGCACAAAATTTGGCAGGGGTGAAATTCGCTATATCCCTGTATGTGAGAACATTTCACAGTATAGAAATATTTTTTTGTAAAGAGCAGACATGCGCGAGGCAAATTCATGCAGCTGCCAAGAATCTGTTGGCAAGTTGCAATTACTACTATGTTATCAACTTTATTGCTTCGTCTTCTTTGGTGTAGTGATAACACACGAAATCTCTTTTCAAGTAATAAATTTCTGCTTTAATAAACGTACTTTTAATCAATTTACTATCTCCAAGCTATCTCAGGATAATTCTTAAGAAATGAATTTTAGGAATGAACCCATTAAATCGTTGACAAAGTTTTGTAATAACGCAAGAAAAGCTTTTATACAAGAGTGGTCAGCCTGTGACACGGGAAACACCTTAAAAACTCCTCTCAAATTTAATTAAGTTGACAAGCCTGACAATATCTCGAATGACATCAGCCTAATAGCATCTCAAATCAATCTACAAGAAAATAGATTAAATCTCTCTTTTCCAAATTGAATCGAAACCACCGAGTCTAAAATTCGGTCCAGTTTTTTAAATAATATATTAAAATAAAAAACAGCTTTAAAAAATCCATTCCGATATCTATTATCTTTTGCATATAAATAATAGTTTTTAGAAAGCACATCATGAGAATGTGGAATAGAGTATTTTGATCCCTGCTTTTCTTTCTAATAAATTTACTACCTTCATAACTTCTCTCTAACCCTATCACTAATCACTCTCTCTTTCTCTTTCTCACTCATTCCCTCTCTTCCTCTTCCTTCTTCTTCATTTATTCTTCATCTCTTTCATTAAATATCCAATGCTTTGCCGTCCTGATTAGTTGAAGACTGGTTTGGAAAATGCTACTTTTTTGTAAAAGCCAAAGGCACAAAACCCGATTTTTTATCAAAACCAACTGAAAACTGAAAGATTATTACTGCCTTCGGCATTGATGGAAAAAAGATGATAAGGAGTAAAAAGAGGGCAATGGAGGAAAAGAAAAAGAAAACGAAGAACAAGAAGAAGGGGAAGAAGATTCAGATTTAGATGGCTATATTTGCGCAATAGAACAGGAGAAAAAGAACAAAGGAAAAAAAGGAGAGGAGCAACAACAAAACCGACAATGATTAGGTATGGTAAGGAAGAAAAACAAGAAGAAAAAGGAGAAGAAGGATTGAGACAATAATAGCAAAAGAAAGATGCAGAATAGAAAAAACGGAAAGAAGTGGAACAGATAATTGGGAAGAGGAGAAAGAGAAGGGAGGATGGAAGATGGAGAAGAAGACGACGATAGAAAGGATGAGGGAGGATAGGTTGAAAAGGGGGAGAAAAAGGGAGAAGGAGTAAATAAATGATGATCCGGAAAAGGAAGCAAGGGAAGTATAAAAGAAGAAGATGAATAGGATGTGGAGGTAGGATGGAAGAAGAACAAGATGGAGACGAAAGAGAAGAAGAAGAAAAATAAAAGAAGAAAAATAAGAAGAGGAAGAAGAAGAAGGAGAAGAAATAAGAACTAAAATAAGAAGAGGAAGAATAAAAAAGAAGAAAAAGCACAAAAACAAGACAAAAAGAAGAAAAAAGGAGAAAAAGAAGAAGGTGATGAGAATAGGAGAAAAATAGGAAGGAGAAGAAAAAGAAAAGGAGAAAGAAGAAGAAAAGGAGAAGAAGAATAAAAGGAGAAAAACGAAAAAGAATAAGAAATAGGAGAAGAAAAAAGAAAAAAAAGAAGAAGGAGAAGAAGAAAAAGTAAGGAGAAGAAGAGAAAGTAAAACGAAGATGAAGAGAACAAGATAGAAAGGTGGAAGGAGCAGGAGAAAAAGCTTAAGAAGAAGAAGAAGAAAAGAGAAGATGAAGAAGAAGGAGTAGAAGGAGAAGAAAAAAGAAGACAACGAAAAAAAGGAGAAGAAAAAAGAAGAAGAAGAAGAATAAAAGAAGAAAAACGAAAAAAAGAAGGAGAAAAGAATAAAAAACGAAAAAGGAGAAGAAAAATAATAAAAAAAAGAAGGAGAAGATGAAAAAGTAAAAAGAAGATGAAGGAAAGCAATAAGATAGAAAGGCGGAAGGAGCAGGAGAAAAAGCTTAAGAAGAAGAAAAGAGAAGATGAAGAAGAAGGAGTAGAAGGAGAAGAAAAAAGAGGACAAAGAAAAAAGGAGAAGAAGAAGAAGAATAAAAGAAGAAAAACGAAAAAAAGAAGGAGAAAAGAAGGAAAAATGAAAAAGGAGAAGAAATAGGAGAAGAAAAAAAGAATAAAAAGAAGAAGGAGAAGAAGAAAAAGTAAAAAGAAGATGAAGAAAAGCAATAAGATAGAAAGGCGGAAGGAGCAGGAGAAAAAGCTTAAGAAGAAGGAGTAGAAGGAGAAGAAAAAAGGAGATGAAGAAGAAGAAAAACGAAAAAGAAGAAGGAGAAAAGAAGGAAAAACGAAAAAGAAGAAGATATAGGGGAAGAAAAAAGAACAAAAAGAAGAGAAAGTAAAAAGAAGATGAAGCGAACAACAAGATAGAAAGGCGGAGCAGTAGAAAAAGCTTAAGAAGAAGAAAAGAGAAGATGATGAAGTAGAAGGAGTAGAAGGAGAAGAAAAAAGAAGAAAAAGAAGAAAAAAGGAGAAGAAGATGAAGAAGAAGAAGAAGAAAAAGAAGAAGAAGAAATAGAAGAAGAAGAAGAAAAAGAAGAAGAAGAAGAAGAAAAAGAAGAAGAAAAAGAAGAAGAAGAAGAAGAAGAAGAAGAAGATTAAGAAGATGATTTAGAAGAAGAAGAAGACGCGAAAGAATAACCACAAAAAGAAACAGGAAAATAAAATAATAAAAATACGGTATGTGCTGAAAGTTCACGGCTCCTGTTTGTGTTTTTGCATGGCCCAGTAGTCATTGGCAGAGTCTAGAGGTATTTCTGAAATGATTTATTATCGCCCGACTTGCATTCTGTGTACACAGAGGAAGAATTCAGCTACCGCTTCTTTTGTCTCGCTTCATTTATTCCATTTCCTGCGCACTAGCTGATCAAATATTCATGTTCGCGTATCCATTACTTGTGGGATTCTCAATAACTTTCTCCAGCACACATTTCAATCGGCCATTTTGAAATTCAACAATTCTTCTATTCCATCTTTGTTTTTATATTTATCTGCACCGTTTTTTCAACTATGGTATAGTAAATAAGACAGCAAAAAGGACACTGTTCTCTGCTGTAAAATTACTTCCCGGTGGTTCGGAACCCACCTAAAACTGTAGGTCCTACTCATAAATCACCATCATCCAACTCATTACCCACGCACAGATCTTAGACCTATGTGGGCTTCATCCTCCAAAAAAAATCTTTATTAATTCTTGTAGCACTCATATCCGGAGCAGCTAGGTGAAACACTTCCAGAATGAAGTTTTTTATATGATTGCGGATAATACCCACATGAGTCCGGAGACTTGTGCGTGGGTAATAAGGTGAATAGGTGAATGACGAGAAACATCCATGGCTGAATGAGATTCGAACCCAAGGCTGTAGGAAACGAAGCCAGCCAAAACCTTATCTTATCACAGACAAGCGCTTCAACTAACTGCGCTACCAGAGCCGAAACTCAAAAAACTGAAATTACTTTAGTTTTTACTAAGAATTTACTTCGATTTTATTTTAGTTTTTACTTAGAATTTACTTTAGTTTTTACTTAGAATTTACTAAGTGGCAACTCCCGTGAAACCCCTTCCCTTGTCTACACCCGTCTCTCATTGTAAATAATAATAGTGTTGATCAGTAACAATCGAATCCTAGGACTAGAGGGTGTAAGATTATATGCAGTTAATGACATTGCTTATTTACGTTCTACATTTTTTACAAGCTTTATTATTACTCAACCGATGGTTCGGAACCCACCTAAATAGAAGGTCCACCATGTTCCCCATGAAATGGCTTAAAAGGAGAGGTGGAACTACCCGTAAGGGTTTCCCCATCAATAAAAGCCATACGCTTGTTATTTTTATTTAATACATTTTAAACCCATATTTACAAATCTCACTTTAAAAACTGTATCTGAAACAGAAGTGCGTGTTTTTGTGCTATTTCCAAATGCCTCTCTAAGGGAATAATATTGATTTGAGAGAGGTAGCCTGAATCTCTCTCAAGAAAAATTGAAGAAATATATGGACCAAGAGAAGGACAATAGAGAGCGAGAGAGAGAGTGAGTGAGAGGGAGAGTGTGAGAGAGTGATGGATAAGAGAAGGTATCATGCATACATGGATAGTCAGATTCGATTTGACTTGCTTCGACTCAGCTTATCCTTGATCTAAACTTGCTCAAGGAACCCCAAATCGATTATAATCGATATATCGATAATAATCAAAAATAATAAACACTTTGCAACAGAGTTTAACAAGTTCTGAAATCAATAGAAAGAAAATGGTTGTAGGAAAAAAGTCACTACCATCTTGATTGTAAATAAAATCCTGAACGAGTCTCAATAACAACCAGTAATCAAACTCAGCCGTGCTATCTGTAATCATGTCTAATGAGAGTATATACAGGTATTCAAATTACATGTGCATACATATATATAACATACATCTAGTCTGTCTACACCTATTACATGCAACAAATCCATTAAATCTCATAAATTATGTACACACGTATCAATCATAATGATCGGCTCCCAATTATTTGAAACGCAAACTACACAAAATCATAAAATATATTTTAAAAGACCTGAATTGCCTTTCAAGGAAGCTGGTTTCTCACATTATTCAAGTCCAGTCAGTTAAAGTAAGACAGTATAACTGTGCTACATATAAATTGCATGTTAGACTATATACATACACAAACCAAAAGATTGGTAATAGTAGATTGCGTAAGTCTGGTTGAAGTATAGATTAAGTGATTATCAATCTGGGTACAAGACTATTATTGATAAAGCATGGATATTATTATGTGGTTCTGGGTTGAAATTGGAAACTAATGGTTTGGTAGGAAGCGCGAAAGGAGGCGATGAAGGGGATGCACCCCCCCCCCGCCCGGAAATTCTCAACCGGTACTAAAAAAAGCTTTATTTGTGTATTTTATGAGAGTGGAGACCTTTTGTGTTCAGGTACCTAATATTACTAGTGCGTGATTTAATTCTCAGCGCTGACTGAATATTTTTGAGTAGTGGCATTCACTAATATTATCCCCCCCCCCTTCGAAATATTCCTCCAGAAGACATTGAAATCCAGTGACGTAACTATGGAGAGGGATGAAGGGATAGAACCCCCAAAACTGATAAAGGGGACGCATCCCCCAAACTTCTCAATCGACACTAAAAAAAGCTTAATTTGTGTTTTTTATGGTGATGAAAATTTTTTGTTTAGTTAATATTTCCCCCTCACCAGGAATATTTCTCCGGAGGATACTCTCATTAAAATCCAGTGACGTAGCTAAAGAGATCCCCAAGACTCAGCACAATATTTTTTGGTAATTTTGACATGTCTAGAGAGACAATTTTTAACATAAGAATCAAAGAAGTGCTAAAAATATGGTTTCAGTGTGACTATTTTTTTATTTCCGGGGGAGTACCCCCAAGCCCCCTAACGAATGAAATTTTCAACTACCGTACTGTAGATTAGCCCAATCAGGGGAGGGGGAACAAAAATAGAAGAGTGAAAATAGTTTCAAACAGCTTTCAAAAGTTTGTGTACTACTTGAGCAATACATTTTTAGTGAAGAGTCTGGATCTCGATGATGCGAAAACAAAATAAAATTCAGTTTGACACACAATGAGGGTTAATATAGGTGGTTTTAGAGGGATTTCTGGGGAGCACTCACACAGAAATGTTCAAGTACCGCACTGCACATTATCCTAGGGAAGAGGAGGAATAAAAAATAGCAAAGTGAAAATCACAAGAGTCAGGATATCAATGAGGCAAAAACTAGATAAAAATCAGTTTGACACACAATGTGAGTTAAAATGGATGAAGTCATGTCCAGAGTAGATTAAAATGGGGTTTCAAAATGACTATTTTTCAGTCATTTCCCGGTAGAGCATCCCCAACTCCATTTAAAGTGTAAAAAGAAAGAGCTTTAGATATTGTCTTAAATTACAGCATTGTTAGAGAACCCTCTTGCCATTCCTCCTATTATTACAGGATGAGGGTTAAAATGTGTTAAACGGAGGGTTAAATACGGAAACATATGTATGAAGTTAATTTATATGTAAAAACGAGTGATATTACCTAAAATATTGACGTACACAATTATAATAAGTTACTAAAAGCTGAGGAGATTATCACTTGGTGAATCACAATAGTAGTGTAGCGGATATGAAATTGGAGAGAATTGAAAGAAAGAAAAAACATTGGTTCTCGGTGTTATCTGCTATGTAAATGTTTACTTTTAAGCCATTAATTACTCAGCTTTTGACACTTTTATGGTGTTTACTTAGTAATTACTAGAATGTTCTCGTTGTTTGATTAGACATTAATGGAATGTTTTCAAATATTGTAGAAAGTGCTAGTTTCCTTTATTTATTTATTTATTTAGAAGTTGACAGAAAATTCGAGAGATATCTCAATTATGAAATTTTATATAAATAGAGGAATTCTCTTGTAAATAAGTTCAGTTGTCTTTGAAATTTCGTCGTGATAAACAAGTTGTGACAGTTCTATATATACGTGATAATTCTATCTCTGTGCCTTTGTTAGTGACAATTCTTTTTCCTGCTTAATTCATACCAGGTGAGAAGAAGGAGCAGGTAAACTAAAGAGGGTTGATAGGGAGGGGCAGCTGTCAACCCACAAGCAGAAGGCCCCAGTAAGAAAAGCAGAGGTGGCATCTCTTGCTGGCAGCAGAAGTAGTTTGTATATAGATGGCATTGTGGATGGACAAGCAAGACAACTACTTATTGACACAAGAACTACTGTAATTGCTGATCTTTGAGAGAGCAACAAGCTGCAGGAAGACCAGAGAAGAGATCCTGACTTGAAGCACCTTTGGGATTCGAAACATTCAGGACATGGAAGACCAACTTGGCAGGAAATAGCACCTCTATCTCAAAGTGTCAAGACCTATTGGGCACAGTGGGACTCTATTATTGAAAATGAATGAGGGTGATTGAAAATGCAGCAGGGGACCAGAAAAGGCAACAAGTGATTGTCCCAAACAACCGCATACCTGAAGTACTGAGGAGTTTGCATGATGGAAGTTCTGGTGGTCATCTTGGACTTCACAAAACATTAGAAAAAGTCAGAGAAAGATTCTACTGGCCTAACTTGAAGGAGGAGATCAGAGATTGGTGTAAGAAATGTACAACTTGTGCAGCAGCCAATGGTCCACAAAGGAAGAAAAGGGCACCAATGAAGACCTATAATGTTGGGGCACCATTTGAGCGTGTGGCTATTGATATTGCTGGACCATACCCCACACCTGACACCAATTGTTACGGGTTCTATGTCTAAAATAACGCTGGCAACATTTAAATTTATCATTCAAACAGAACCCTAGTAATATTGGTAGGAAACTCTACAAGCTACCACAGTTTTTAAAATCTTAAAAAAACAGTTGAAAAAATATATAGTTGATAGAGCTTTTTATAGTGTACAAGAGTTCCTTACTTCCTTTCACATCAAAATTATGACAAAATTGATATAGTAATTATGGTAACTAGTGTATTATATTGTGTAATTGTTGATCTGACTTGTCTTGTAACTGGAGTCTCCAAGACGTAATTTACAAAAAAGGATGTAGTACGTAAAGCCTACAACCCCACAAGTATAATATCGTTGGTCATCCCCTCAAGACTGTCCCTCTAGATACGCAAAATGGCATTCTAAAGAATAGTTTCAAACTATTACACAACTATTATTATTATTATTATTATTATTATTATTATACTCAGTATTCATGAATAAGTTGCTCATTCTTCTAAAATGTTATTCTCGAAAATAGCTATCGTTTACTAGTTAATTAACAAAACAAATAAATTTCAAGACTCCAATTACAGAAGTAATAAACCCTGAAATACGGCAAGTCTTCTTAAACCGTGAATTCCACCTTGGCATTTGCTTCCTTAGGCTTAGAGAATAATTGTGATATCCACCACAGCTATTAAAGGCTGGAAGAAGTGAACCACCCAAGTGATGTCAAATATTACACTCATAATAATTATGAAATAAATTTTTATCTTTATTATATCCACATAAATAATCTATAGCATAGTAAGTTGGCAGATATGTTTCAGATTTCTAAAACCCATGCAGTAATAGAACTATATACCGCTATTGCCTGCAATTAAACAAAGTGTAATCATTTTTATATTAAATTGAATGCTTTTCCGTGATGTCTTCATTAAACTTTGTTTCACAATGGTGTATTAAAAACTTGGTACAGTTTATTGTATTATAGCAATTACATCTCTTAAAGTAGTCGGCTCTTCGTCAGCTATTACTGCATTCAACAATTGAAAATGGTAAGTCAATGGTATTGAAGATAGATCATAAAGTATTTATTATTTTCCGATATATCGTACAGTGATCATAATTTATTGTCTATTAGGGGATAGTTTTTTTTAAATAAATTATATAATGATAGAGTAGTTGGATATTACGGCTGTTAATATAGGCCAGCTCAATTTGAAATCAGTTAAACCAGAAAATCAGCATTTATTTCACACGTCACTCTGGTTTAAGAGGTGACCAACATATTAAAAGAGATATTCTTTTTTCTCTTTTTTTTTATCGCACATGATGCCCACATGAGTCTGGAGACTTGTGCGTGGGTAATGAGGGGAATGGGTGAATGATGAGAAGCATCCATGGCTGAATGAGATTCGAACCCAAGGCTGCAGGAAACATAGCCAGAACTCTGAACTTATCACAGACAAGCGTTCCAACCAACTGCGCTATCAGAGCCGCTTCGAATAAACATGAAAACAAGCAAGCACTTGGTTTTGAACGCTATTTTTAAAATGAGGCAAGTGGAAAGTTTTTGAATTGTAAACAAATTTTGAACATCACCTGTAAATAAAGATTTCTTTACATTCCTCCTAAATTTGAAATAACTTATAAATAATCTAAATAATAATATTTGACTATCACAATCACACCAGTACTTGAAACTCACTAACAAAATTTGGTATAGTTTACTATCCTATACGGCCGTTATCAAGTTGAAAAATCGAAATTCGAATAACTTATTGGAGGGACAATTTTGAAATCTATCTACCCAATGTGGTACGTTCATTGTTTTCTAAATATGATTGGCATGTTTATGTTTCAGAGAAAACAGTTTTGGACTCAGATACAGTTTTTTGTTTCCCAGTTGTTCGTATATGAATGAGAATAAACCAGTAATTGAATTTTTCTTAATGATAATAATTATAATAATAAAAAAAAAAAATAATAATAATAAAAATAATAATAAAATAATAATAGTTTCTCTGGTTATGAGTACAGCACCACCATAGGAGTTTATGCACAATAAAAAAATGTGAAATGTAGAAAATACAGTACCTATGTATGAAGCCTTAAATCTATTATAAAGTATTACAATACTGAATTTTGTGGCTTCCATTATATAAATATAAATATAGTGGCTTCAACTATAAATATGTGTCAGGATGCCACTATTTCTTTATAAAAGTACTAGAACATGCGAAAAATAATAACTTTAGTTTTTCAAAATTACAAGTTACTAATTGAATATTAAATTGAGAAGAAACGTTCCAAAAGCAAAACACATTCGTGAATAAAAAGAGAAAATTAAATTGGAAAATGGAAAATTAAAAAGGTTTTTTCCTTCTGCTGGTTGGTGCCAAAAAAAAACATTATTCATTTACATTTATTTAAGAAGTTATTTTATTTCATGTATTAATTTATTAACATTAAGTTAATAAAACTTCAATTTGTTTTGTTTGTAAAGTTGTGGCAATAAACTGTTTCTGGCTGTTCTTTTTTAAAAAAAAGTTAATATCGACTATAGGAAACTAATATTATTTAAGTTCGATTACTAATAATTTTAGGAACTAGCTAAGTGTTTTAAAGTAGTTCAAGCTTCTTGCAGCAAAACCTAACGAGATTCTCAATGTGATTAAAATTGCGTCGATCACGATTACTAGCCCAAACAGGATATAATTCTGAAAAGGATGTAGAAGAACAAGGAGCTACAGGAATCAATATTGAATATTGGCATACACCCAGGTCACGTGGTTAACTCTGCGTGTCTAGTAGACACAAACAATAAAAAAGCGGAAATCACAAATAAGTTCCTGAGCGCTTTACCGGTAACTGGTAAGTTAATGTTACCAGTGTCGTCTGATTGGTCTACTCTACTTCATAGATGTGAAAAATTTGAATATATTGTTACGGGTTCTATCTCTAGAATAACGCTGGCAGCACTTATATTTATCACTCGCACTTTATTTACACAAATAATCCACAACACGCACTGATCAGTAATGTCTTACACAAAATAAAGAAATCAGAACAGATAAATCGATATTGTTCAACTGATAAAGAGTATTTACAATATTACTGTACAAAAATCAATCACCAAATATTAAAAAGCAGATCTAATATTAAATAATAACTGTTCAATAATTCAAGAAGAAACTTCTACAAGAACAATTAAAATTACGTAGCACTAGTCCATCATACAATAATAGCTATGAGTAGTCCACTTGTATAAATTGAAACGGTTAAATTATTCTCACTAATTCAAGCAATTATCACTAACAGACAACGAAACTTCATTATCACAGTTTGTAATAGCGCCAACGGGATTGCACTGTCCACATTAATGGAATCGGGAAGTGTCACAGTACACTGCGACTTGTTATCAATGTAGAACAACAACTGAAATGAACTTTTACGAAAGTCTCTCCTATTATCCATGATCTAGAAAGAACTAGATATCTCTCCATCTTTCTATCAATTTCTATCGAATTATAAATAAACAAATTCAATTTTGCAGAACATCTCATTAATAATGGACACAAGTTCAAGGCTGAAGAAAATGTTGAATTTCTGCATTTGATTGGCAAAGGCAGACAATTGAACATTTTAGAAGCTTTGGAGATAACTAAGTTGGTAAAAAACGATTCCATAACTAATTTAAATGACCAAATTTATTTTAACCAATTCAATACAACTAACTTGGTTTCATTATAATTCCAGCCTATTTTTAAAAAGCAATTCTTATGTGTATTTCTCAGTTGACCTTGATTGCATTTCAGTGAGCTTCTATTTTTTAAAAGAATTTTTTATTTTAATTTGATTAAATTCTAGCCTTATTACAAATTTTTTGTTACTTTCTTGATGTTCACATTGTTTAGTTATTGATTTGACTCGTATTTTTGCTTGTTACTCCTCCCACCAGGGGGCGTGACTTGACAACCAATCACAACATCCGATTAAGGTCAGCCTCTTTCCCTCTTAGCCAATAGTATCATTTCATGTATAGTATATATAAGGCTTCTCTGTACTTCAGTTTTTCAGTTTGATTGAGATTGATAATGGTGTAACAACCGAAACTAGTTTCTCGAAGTTTTAATAAATGTGGTTGTGACAATTTCGTCTTATTTTTCATTACCACAATATCACCTTCACCAATACAAAGAAAGTTGAATGGTTTGACGTCTGATTGGTCTATTTGAATTCATAGACGTTAAAAATTTTGAGTGTACCAATCAGACGCCACCGGTAACACTTACCGGTTACCGGCAAGGCTCCCATGAACTCAAACTATTGGTTTGATTTTAAAATCTGCCCAACTCAGCACAGCTTTCAGTGGCCCGGCGTCCAAGGTTGAGTTTAAGCAAGGTAGGCAAGTTAGAATGGCAAGAAGAATAGACAATCTATATATATAAAAATGAATGTCTGTCTGTATGTATGTATGTTCCCTATAGACTTCAAAACTACTTGACAGATCGGCATGAAACTTTGGGAATATGTTGTGTGAATATTGGGGATGGTTTCTGACCATAAATTTCAATAGGGGAGCTAATAATTATTATTAATTAATCCATTTTATAGACCTAACCTACTGAACTTGGCGGCCAAACAGCTTAAATGAACAGCTGATAGAAGTCAACAGTTTTTAATCATATGGCAGGCCCCTTAGCAGCGTTATTTACGCTGTCTTTGAACAGCTAAAGACTTTGTACTTTGCATGTAGGCTACCGTACAGTCGGAGCCTTGCAATATGTAGGAAACATACGACTGGGTATGATGAAATGTAATTATGCCAGGTTGATGACATCTGTTAACCAATGCAGCTAGAAATTTGAAATGCAGCCTCAGCGGGAGGTGGCGAATAATAAAATAAAAAACCTAGCTTCTACCCTTATAGTCATAGGAGGTTTAAATTTGAAATGTTTCTTCATTCAGAGGTGGTGATTAAGAAAACAACGAAGCCTCTATGATCAGCTGGAAGAGCCCTAGGACTAACTTCTTTCCTAATTTGAAATGTAACCTCAGTCTCCTCCTCTCTTCTTCTTCCCCTTCTTCTTCACCATCACCTATCTTCTTCCTCACCCCCTTCTCCCCCTACTTCTCATACTTCATCAGTGTTCTTCTTCCTCTTACACTTTCACTAACACTTACTCTCACTCTTCCCCTTCTTTGTCTTCTTCCTTCTCCTTCCTTCCTTCCATCTCATTCCTTCGTTCTCCTACCTTCTCTCTCCTTTCTTCCTCCTCCTCTTTCCTCTTCTTCTCCTCCTTCTCCACAACCTTCTTCTTCTTCTTTTTCTTCTATCTTCTCACTTCCTTTTGTAAAAAAACTTGTCTCCCTTCGTCTTTCCTTATCTATTTCTCTGCTCCTCCTTTGAAGGAGACTGAAAGAAAGTGTTGAGAAATGTTAGAAAGTTGAACAATGGTACAAACCAGGTGCCATTTTGTTTTCCCTTTATTACTTACCGATAATCAATAAAATAGCCTTAATTAATTGCTCAACGTGTATGGGACTTGTGACAGGTGACATTGGCTTGTATTTGTACACCTGACAAACCCTGGTTTCTTCAAGTCAAGCATCAAGTTTATTCAAGTATCACCACTTTGAAACAATAGGATTGTTTTCAAGCATCTATGATTTCAATTGCAGAAACTACTACTGGTGGACTTGGTAAGTTACAAGCCAAGCAGTTGAAAGACTGTAATTATTGGCATGTTTCTACTAGTTTATGTCTGTTTACTTTCTTGTGTTAGTTATCCAGCTGCTACTTCCTAAATTTCTTGTATGCAATCACCTCTTAAATGCCAATCACAGCGCTGACGCCTTATTAGACAGGCTTTTGACTTCCCTTTGTTTCAACTATTATTTCTGAGTATCTGCGGAATTCCAATCTTATGATTCTAGTAATTTTTTCGTTTTTTTAATTTTTATTGTTCATTGAGGAATGAAAATACATGACTATACATAGCTTTATTCAATTTGCCATTTCAATTACACTACATTGCAGCACAAGAAGCAAAGGAGATTATCACTTGGTGAGTCACAATAGTAGATAATTCGAACAAAAACCTAGCTATATTAGTAGGAAACTCTACAAGAAGCTACCACAGTTTTTAAAGAGTCTTCAAAATATAGAAATATTTTAAAACAATTGAAAAAATATTTATGAATAAAGCTTTTTATTAGCGAATTTCTTCAAATTCAGCTATTACAGCAGGTCGTGATGTGCGACTTTCACCCGGGAACATGATGGAAATTTGTTTTGGAGCCCCCAGAGTACAAAAATCATAGTGGCACAAAATGTTATATATGTGGATATATATATATCTATATATATATCTATGTGTCTGATAGCACGATAACTTTTGAAGGAGATGTCCGATTTCCACCAAATTTGGTATACACTTTCCTCTTGTGAATAGCTTGGACAAGTTCGTTAGCCAGGAAAATCCAAAAAGGTTAACCCCCTTTTCGGGGGTATTTTCCCGCCAAAATTAGGGGTTTTCAACAAGAAAAGGGTTGTATTTGAAAATTTTAGTTCTATTGTTAGACTTTAAGATACAGCTCATGGAGTCAAAAATTTTAAGGTATTGCACTGCCTTCTAGCTCAACAAATTTTCAAGATATCAAGAAAAAACCATTGTTGTCAAAAGCTGTATCTCACCTTATGGAGTTAGTTATTTGGTGCTAAAAAAGTGTTTCAGGAAAAAACTTTAAATCTTTTTTTTTCTTGACTGTTCCTTATGGTTTTTGAGGCGCTGAATCCGAATTTCAACTCATCCACCTCGAAAAACCAGTGCGTTTTGAGAAAAACAGCCATTTTCAAAATGGCGTCGAAAATTTTTTAATTTGTCAATTTCTGTGCAATATGAAAAAAGTGATTAGTTATCAGTATTTTTTGGTGATAAAAGCGAATATGGAGCTAGTTTTTTTTAATTTCAAATTATTTTAATTTCGTGGGGGGAGGGTTTGAGCGAATTTCTTGAAATGCAGATATTACAGTGGGTCGTGATGTGCTACTTCACCCTGGACCACGATGGAAACTTGTTTTGGGTTCCCTGGAGTAGGGAAGTGATAGCCGCGAGCCGTAGCAGGTATCTGTTCAATCAGATAGATAAGCTGCGTTCTCGTAGGTCCTGCTGTAACGGTGACCGATTAGATTGGCCAGCAAAAAAGACACTGTTCTCTGCTGTAAAATCACTTCCCGGTGGTTCGGAACCCACCTAAAACTGTAGGTCCAACTCATCATTCACAATCATCCAACTGAGAGACCTATGTGGGCTTCATCCTCAAAAAAAAAAAAAAAAAAAAAAAAAAATTAATATGTTCTACTATGCTCTTTTTTGTTTTTTATGCATGTGTATGAACGTAATAAGTGAGCTGTACTGGGACAACTCCCATTTCACAAAAAATCATAACTTTCAAATTATGAGCGTAAAACATCTACCCTCTCTAAGAATAATGATAACAAGCACAAAATAATTATACTCAAAAAACTAAAAGCATTTCACAATAATACAGAAATTCGCTAAGTTTTGCAGGTCCTGCGAAAGGAGTATTTATAGAGTACAAGAGTTCCTTTCACATCAAAATCTAGCCTCACCTCAACTAACTGATATAGTAATTATGGTAACTATTATAATTAAATCATAAAATCTGTCTGTCACAGATTTTTTGATCTGACTAGCCTTATACTCCTTAAGTCTGTCTCCAAGACGTAATCTACAAAAAACTTTCCGGTGATTTGGAACACACCTAACACATTTTATTTTGTTTCATTTTTCCTAGATTTCAAGTGTCATATCAATAAACTAACCTTGAGGCTTCATCAAGGACTTGAAAAGATTTTTTAATGCTTCTTAAGTTTTTCTCGAGGAAAGAAAGCCTAAAAAATACGGGGCATATTTCAGTATTCGGTCCGTAAATTTGGGACAAAACAGAAAGAAAGGACTGCAAGTCTTAACGTCTCTCTCAATAGAGACAATCATAAAAACGTCTTCATTATAGAGATGGATTTCCACGAAGACGTATATCTGAACAAATCATATTCACTTATTATTATTATTTTTTGGAGATTACGTCTTGGAGACTCCAGTCAAGGGGTATAAGACAAGTCAGATCAACAATTATACAATCTTATACACTAGTTACCATAAATTACTATATCAATTAGTTGAGGTGAGGCTTAATTTTGATGTGAAAGGAACTCCTGTACACTGTAAACTATAAAAATCTTTATTCATAAACATTTTTCAATTGTTTTTTAAATATTTCTATATATTTTCAGCGGTAGCTTGTTCAAGAGTTTCCTATACCAATATAATTAGGTTTTTGTTTGAATAAGCTACTATTGTGACACACCAACTGCTAATCTCCTCGGCTTCTTGTATTATAATCGTGTACATAAATATTTGATTTAATATCACTCTTTTCTACATATAAAGTAGCTTCATACACATATAAACAGACTACAGTTAGGAGACCCTCTTCAACAATGGCCTACATCACGGATCTGATCTATTTACTCTTTCCATACACCTAACCGCTTTCTTTTGATCTTAAAAACCCTATCAAGGTTTGCCCATATGGGTTAACCCATACCAAAATACCTAATAATATGTGACAGTAAGAGCCCATGTTAAGCTATGAAAGGTAACTTTTGTCATTTAATCTAGCAAGCGGTCGCAGAACAAATACCTTGTAGACTCCTTATTTCAAGTTTGAGAACGGTATATCAAAATACTTCCCATTATAGCTCATAAATTACACTTTTTAACATAACTCAAAGAGTTAATTATTAATGAATTATGTTTGTTGACAATACTAATACAATTAAATGTACGTAGTTGAATATGTTGCAGTTACTTGTTTATTAAGCTGGGCTATATTTATGATTTGTGACTGTCAAATACATTTCTGAATACAGAGTAGGCTTAAACCTTATAAGCATATATGATTTGTGACTGTCAAATACATTTCTGAATACAGAGTAGGCTTAAACCTTATAAGCATAAACATGGCAATGACATCTCATTGACAGTATTATGGCTTTCTTCATTATCGTTGAAGTTTCCCAGGATGTTTCAAATTATAAGTAGAACGATTACACATGGCATTTTATTGGCTTTCACTGTAACTATTTTTCATTTATGTGCTTAGCCAACTGAGATCTTTTGATATTCCGTAGTTGAATAGCATTATGTGAAACAAACACAATTATAGATAGAAATATAATTATATATTAAAAAAAAAATATATTTATAAAAAAATAATCATAAAAGATGATCATTAAGTACCAATTTTTTGTACTAAATAATATATTTTTTGTTACATTCTAGGGTCTAGTTGTGTGTAACTTAATATAAAATAGTTATATAATGTTTTTCATTTCATTTATTTACACACAGTTTCCAAAGTATTTGTATTTTTTTTCTTTTATCTAAGGATGAAGCCCACAGGTCTGAGACCTGTGCTTGGGTATGAAATGTAACTTAAAATAATACCTGACCATTACTTTATAATATTGTACAACTATTGTTATCACGTTGTAACAAGGAATATATCAATGCAAAGCAATAAAGTTGAGTTGATTTGATTTGAAATAATTCTTGAAAGTTTAATGAATTATTCCATTTTTTGTTCCATGTTCTCCATTTTTTATTGGTTTCCTTAGCATAAATTCCAAACATAATTCTATTAACTTTAAACATAACGTTAAACGGCAATTTTTTAAAAATTAAAATTTTGTACAGTACTGTTCTTTGATTTTCTTCAGCTATTCAATGCTGTTGTCAATATCCGCCATTGCGGGAGTCTTCAGTATCAATTAATAGCAGTTTCAGGGATTCGAAATTAATAAATTCTATTAAAAATAATTTCAAAAGTAAATGAATTTTTCATCTATTGGACTTACCAGTACAATTGTTAACTAGATGCCAAGTATCATGAATTAATAGTGATCCAAACGTGTGCCTCACCTGAAAATACAAAATTAGTTTTTATTTAGTAAAAATAACTAAAAAATCATAACATAGCCTTCTTTTATTATAAAATTTAAAACCCCCAAACCGAATAGATACAGCCGTAACGATAACAATCAGAAGGACGGTTGCACGAAAGCCAATTAAATTTAATCCCCTTAGAATGACGTCATTCTACGGAGATTGAACTTAATGGAGAAAGTTTAGTTGCACAAAGCGCAATTACAAGTAATTACGCCGATTAGGCTAACCGGTGTAAGAGATTCTTAACCGCCCATTCACCAAGAATTAAATTTCACGAACTCTCAAATTATATTTTATAGGTTATGTTTATTGCACTAGAACTGCAAGTTAGGCCGTAGGTGTTAAAAACCTTTCAAAATGCATAAAATCTATTAAGAATATAATAATATTGAGATAGTTGAGTAATGATTCAAATAATTCACAATGAAATGGTACTAACTCATCTTTTTTCTCAACTTCGGAATCAGCTGTTGATCAAATTACAGAGTTGCCAGATTGTGCCAGTTCGGTTTATGAAAAATATCGGTTAATGAAAAATAGCTGATGGATCTTCGTGCAACAGAAATAAACTCGTTACATTTACGACAGTTAGTTAACTGACATTAAACTCCTTATTTAATTGACTTTCGTGCAACCGGCCGAGTGTCTATGATAATCAGAACTGTTATTGAAATTATGAATACTGCCTAATAATATTATAAATTCATAAAACCATAAATTCACGACCCATATCCCATTTCCAGGGGATTTATATATCTATATCCCTTCCAGTTTGATTCAATCATTGGTTTAACACTAAATTTCGTTCCTTCAATTTTTCTTAGATTCTTCTGTCAGAATATAGGAATATAATTTTTATAAGATTCTTGATTAGACTAGTATTTGTAAGTTTATCAGAAAAATAACATAATTAATTTATTGTAGTATGATCAAACCCTGCATATTCATTACAATTCATAAGAGATTTGCACAAAAAAGTATTAATTGACAAGCAATAATTTTTCCCAAGATTGAAATTTAAAGCTCAAAGAACTTGTTAGACCCGTAATAAATGTATTGAGGCCAATTTATTATATAAATAATTGCATTTCTGTATAACAGTATGAACAACTGCATAAGCATCGTGATGATTGCAAGCAATACATCATCATCTTTTCATCAAGATTCAAGTAAAATGATTTATCAGACACGAAAATCCACTAGAATTCCGCAATTACAAGAGTCGCAATTAAACTCTTCAACTTTTAATGCCAAACTTGTTCACGCAAGCAGCAGTGTTGGAAAAAACAGGCAGACACTGATAAACGAAGACAAAAAGGTCAAAATTTAATTGATCTTTAACATTATGAGAATTTTAACACACAATCATTTGTTTTCCTTTCATGTGTATTTTATTAAACTTTAGATATTTGATTAGCAATCTAGTGTGCAGCACCCGATTAGCACTTCCTTTTTTGGATTCTTGATTTTGTGAGAAAAATAGGACATCAACTCTAATGAAAGTCTTGATTTATGGAGGCTTGCACGAAACGATCTCCAGTTTTCAGCACATTAAATCCGAAAAATGACTAATGGAAGCAAGGAACAGGGCAAATTACACCAGTTTTAATGTTCCAGTGTAGTAATAAATCTGATACGAAACCTAATTTCATTTTGTGACTTGAATTTTTAATCGGAACATTGAAATTTCATGTTTAAATATTATAATATTTGTATAACTGGTCGAAAAGAAAGAGAATAAACGATAAAGAAATAAAATAAACGATAAAGAAATAGAATAAATGATAGAGAAATAGATACATCTGGCGTAAATTCCAGATGGCATTGGATAATTCAATAAAAAGTCAAAGTCAAGTTGCATAAATAACTTATGAGTACAGATACACATTGCGAGACACAAGTCTCACATCATAATTGAGGAAATGGTACAAATGCTTATTTCTTCTTGTAAAAATAGTTTCCGAAAAACAATGAACACCAGAGCCTGTTGCATAACACTTTTCACAAATTACTATCACAATCTACAAGCCGAAATTTCATGATATTTGATTTCTTTTTGGAGGATAAAGCCCACATAGGTCTGAGACTGTGCGTGGGTAATGAGTTGGATGACAGTGATTGTTGAGCTAGATCTACAGTTTTAGGTGGGTTCCGAATCAACGGGAAGTGATTTCACAGCACAGAACAGTGTTTTTTTTGCTGGCCAATCTAATCGGTCACCCTCATAAATAGCGCCCAAGAGTTTCGTAGCTTATCTCTGATTGAACAGATACCTGTTACGGCACTCGGCTATCACTTCTATTCCCAATTATTCACATTTTGATACAACAAATAAAAGAACTTAAAATCTAGTTTGTAAATATTGTTATACTACAGATCTAAATCTAATTAATTGTCATATGGTCTATACTTTATTTCATGCTCCTAATTCTTTATCTAGCTACATATACATTTCAATCTTATTTTTTTGGACTCATTCTTGTTTTAGATTGAGGCCTGGTCCACCGAATTTTTATTTTATTTTTATTCAACTTATGTTGTGTATGGTATTGTGATTGGAAACCTTGGTAATTTTCATTTACCACCTCCACCTACCACAGTCCACTGCTCCTTCCTTTCACAACATTATATACAACATTTGTCTTGGTTGTATATAACATTTGTTTTTGCCTACCCATTAATCGGACTCTGGTATTGGTTTATTTCTATCAATACCGGTATATACTTCACCAAAAAATTTCAACGTATACTTCTCCCTTGTCTGTACAAGTTTTTAGTTTGATTTTGTTTCCCCGTACGAGTTTTTAGGTTATGTTTCATTCATTATTTTCTGTTTTGATTTCACCGAAAATTCGCAGTTCGTCCGTCAAATAATTGGGTATTTCAAAACAACGAGTCCTGAAAATGAGATGCCTGAAAAAGTTGAACTCACGTGTTATGAGAGTGTCAAACTCTTCACGGTTGGCTTTGAAGTTCTCCTCTTTCTAATCGCTCATCTCTCTCTTTATCTTCATCATTCTTCCTCTTCTCATCAGTTTCTTTATCTCTCTTTTCAACACTTGTCCATAATAAATCAGAGTATCCAATTAATTGTACAAAACGACAGACGATTTTCTTAGCATATTTCTTGACTTTTCGAATGAGCATTTGAATTATTTATAAATTATTTTCAAAAGCGGTGATATCCTATTTCAAGTTAATTAGTATTCATTATAGCGCCATTAATGAGGTATTTCGAGGAGTAATAAGTGGTTGACCTCTTCTTCTGCATGGAAGTGTTTTCATGTGAACAAATTGGATGTGAAATTGAATCATTGATCATTGATGTTGATATTTTTTGGATTCGATTAGTGAGGAAAATGGCAATTAGTGCAACGATTTTCAGAATTCGAGATTGCTATCGATATCTGACGTCTGTGCAGTCGATTCCATATTATCGAGATATATATTTTCCATATTATCTAGATTGTTCAATGTTTCTTGTGTTGATGTTTAATAAATTCTGACACTCAGCATCATTTCTGCGAAAGAAATATTTTTCATTAGTAATCTGTGAATATGGAAGCAGTCGATATCTGGTTTTGTTTTAAGAGGTCATCTTTTATTCGATTGATTTGGAGTACTTTTTCCACCTGTCTTCACAATATTAAGCTGAAATTGCTGATATTTGAAAATGGTCAAACTGCCAGACCCAAGGTTGAATAAGAATAAAATATGTTTTATTCAAATCAACTTTTTTATCTGAAATTCTGGTGATATACCAGGTCAAAATATTGGTTTACAAGATCACATCATTGCAGAATAACAAAATTTAACCAGAGTGGTTAGATTTTGTTTCTGAATAAGGTACTAGGTTGTCTGTTATCTATTTATTATTTCTATTAATTATATATTTATGAATTTTTTTATCTATTTATTATCTCTGCTATCTGTTTACCTATTTATTTTTTTTACCTATTTATTATTTCTCCGGTTGCTTTTCCTTCATTGAATTATCGAACTTCAAAATTTTCCGAGTTCATAAAATTATATTATTGGCTTGTGTTTCATCATTTGGACACCTATTTTCTACCAGTTTATCATAGTTGTCTCGATAAGTAGGCTGTTTTTGTTAATGAATAATAAGACGAAGTTATCACACCCATATTTATTAAAAGTCGTAAGATACTAGTTTTAGTTGTTTCACGATTATTAATGTATTTTTAATAGATGTGGTTGTGACAGCTTCGTCTTATTATTCATAAAAAAAAAATTAATGATTTATTTTCCAAAAAAACTAATACTACTACAAATTTACAAACATCTGCAGTTATTAATACAAAAATGTGTTAGTAAAAGATCAAAATTTATGTTATAATACAAAAGTTTTTGTGTGGAAAATTGACCTACTCCACTATGGCAAGCCATGTTCTAGAGTAGGTTTACATTATGGATGGATATCTTCCACAATATCACCTTCACGACTACAAAGACTGTTTTTGTTACTAATGGGCGTGTCTAGTATCAGCCAATGACCAGCCTGAAATTTCGAAATGTTCGACCTATGACAGGCCCCCAATCTATAAATGAATAGTATTTGTTGGAAGGGTGTATTTCAAACAACTCTTTATTTTAGTTCAATAAAGATTGAAAATGACATGACAGTTAAAATCTTTATATCTTGTTAGTTAATAAAAGCGGTTGAGGGTTGAGACAACATCAGCATCTACCATAACATCACCATCACCGATACCATAAGATTAATGTAATAGTATTAACTTTTCATGGTAAATTTAAATATTTTATTTGTCCTCAATTAAAATTGACTGCGAATCGTGAAATTCACCATAAAAAGTTAATATCAACAACGCAGACCGTTATGTATCAAGACATTGAAGAATGTAATAATATCATGCAATATTCTCATAATTATAAAAAATTGAATTTACAGAAAATTCATATATACCTAGAATAATGACTCCCACCATAGTGTGCAGGTTTTACTATTGCAGTGGTGCCTTTGTAATTCATGTCATGATGTGATCTTGTTTTTTATCTACAAGCTTGTGCTTTTAACTTACTTTAATTCAAGTTTGCTTTGCATGTCTATTTTTGTTCTTTGGCAATCAATTTCAATGCCAACTCTGTGAATTTATACACAGAAAAAGGCAATTAAATAAACAAAATAAATTGAGAGAAAATTCCTAATGATGCAATTTTGGAATAGTGTACTAGTTATAAGTGACATTTCCAGTCTGCATACTAAAGAAACCTACAAAGAATCCTACATCTGAACTTTGAGAGGCCGTTAATCATTCGTCTAATTCAGATTGGGATCACGTGATTGAGTCCGACCAATCCGAAACCAGGAAAACAGATCCTGGCAGTATCCTGGGAGAAGGATAAGCGACTGTCTCTTGCATATAAATAGTTGTTTAATAAGGGTGTCATGTCTTAGCTACAACCGATCGTGTTTCTTTATACGTGAGATGCTTTTTAAAATATGGACTGTTTTTAGACGGATTTTTCAAGGTCACTCAAGGACGAGTTCAATGACAGACTTGGACAGAAGTGGGTTCAATCTCTCTGAACTGAATAAATTAGATGAATGAATATTCATTTATGAAATTGAATGCTTGTAGTGCTTTAAATGGAAAAGTATGTATGCCTGTCATTTATGTATTATCACACCTTCGTTATTTGATAGCAATAAAAAGATGGAAATTACAAACATAGGAGGAGGAAGCGAAGGAGGAGGAGGAGGAGGAGGAGAAGGAGAAGGTGCAGGAAGAGAAGGTGGTGGAGGAGGAGGAGGAGAAGATGAAGAAGGAGGAGGTGGACGATGAAGAGGAGGAGGAGGAGGAGGAGGAGGAGGAGGAGGAGGAGAAGGAGAAAAAGGAGGAGGAGGAGGAGAAGGAGAAGGTGCAGGAAGAGAAGGTGGAGGAGGAGGAGGAGAAGATGAAGAAGGAGGAGGTGGACGATGAAGAGGAGGAGGAGGAGGAGGAGAAAAAGGAGGAGGAGGAGGAGGGAGAGGATGAAGAGTAGGAAAAGGAGGATGAGGAGGAGCAGAAGATGGATGAAGAGGAGATGAGGGTGAAGAGGAGAAGAGAGTGAGGAGGAGGAGGAGGAGGAGGAGAAGGAAGAGGAGGAGGAGAAGGAAGAGGAGGAGGATAAGGAGGATGAAGAGGAGGAGGATGAAGAGAAGGAGAAAGAGGAGGAGGATGAGGAGAAGAAGAAGGAGAAGGGGGAGGAGGAGGCGTAACAGAAGGAAATGGAGGAGGGTGAGGGGGGAGGAGTAACATGAGGAAAATGATGGGGAGGAGGAGGAGGAGGAGAAGAAAAAAGAGGAGGAAGAGGAGGATGAAGAGGAGGAGGAGGATAAAGAGAAGGAGGAAGAGGAGAAGGAGGAGGAGGTGAAGGAGGAGAAGGAAGAGGAGGATAAAGAGGAGAAGAGTGTGAGGAGAAAGAAGAGGAGGAAGAGGAAAAGGAGGAAGAGGAAAAGGAGGAGGAGGGAGATTAGGAGAAGGAGGATGAGGAGGAAGAGGAGGTGGTAGAGGAGGAGGAAAACAAGGAGAGGAAATGACGATGAAGATGATCAAGAAGAAGAAGAAAAAATGAGGAGCATAAGAAGAAGCAGAAGAGGAGCAAAAAGGAGAAGAATAAAAATGAAGACAAAGTTCCATTTGAAGGAGGATGAAGAGGAGAAGAGGGTGAGGAGGAGAAGAGGGTGAGGAGAAGAGGGTGAGGAGGAGGAGGAGAAGGAAGAGGAGGAAGAGGAGGAGGATGAAGAGGAGAAGAGTGTGAGAAGGAGGAGGAGGAGAAGGAGAAGGAGGAGGAGGAGGCGTAACAGAAGGAAAAAGAGGATGGTGAGAGGGAGGAGGAGGAGGAGGAGCAGGAAAAAGAGGAGGAAGAGAAGGAAAGAGAGGAGGATGAAGAGGCAGGAGGAGGAGGAGGCGAAGGAGGAGAAGGAAGAGGAGGGAGAATATGAGTAGGAGGATGAGGAGGAAGAGGAGGTGGTAGAGGAGGAGAAAAACAAGGAGAAGGAGAAGAAGATGAAGATGATGATGAAGAAGAAGAAAAAAATGAGGAGCATAAGAAGAAGCAGAAGAGGAGCAAAAAGGTGAAGAATAAAAATGAAGACAAAGTTCCGCTATAAGGAGGTGAAAACTGTTATCAAGAAGATAAGAGTTAAAAGCGAAACAGGTCAGCTGTAGCTGTTGGGCCGTAATTGAATTACTATAATATTCATCAGGCGTGCACTGATAGGATAAAGACCACGTCACACGGTTAAGTATTTGTGATGCGCGATTAATCATCATCGTCGTGTGTGAGGTGGGCCTTTTTCACAGTCATGTCGTGGGAGAATTGCACTGTCACGTAGCTGTAACATGTTTTTGAAACGTGTGTGAGTGCGACCTGAAGCAGTGATTACTGCCTACTTCTCAGTCCCAGACTGATCCCACAATCCCTCCAAGGTTAGGCCGGTGACACATTATTACGTGTGATGTCAGTATGTGATCAAATGCCGCTCACATACAGAGCTGTTCAAAAAGAAAAAAATAAATTTGAAATATTAATTTCTCCCAAACCAAAAATATATAATAGTTATTTATGTATTGAGAGCGTGAAGCGCGACTTTATCGATCGAGCCAAAACAGTTACTGCGTGACGCATAGCGGAGCGCAGTAATTTTGCGACAGCAATAAAGAAGCTTCACGCGCGAATTACATTAGTTATTTATGTATTAAGAGCGTGAAGCGCGACTTTATCGCTCGAGCCAAAACATTTACTGCGCGACGCATAGCGGAGCGCAGTAATTTTGCGAGAGCGATAAAGAAGCTTCACGCGCGAATTGCATACAATATTTTTCCTACAAGTGCAGTTCTGGATTACAACACAATAAAAACTTGTAGTTTGTAACATCACAGACCGTGCGCGGATTTGGTTAGCGTGCGCCATTTTGAGGTTATGTGAATTCACGGATTCCGCGATCCACCAATGAGAAGACATCAAAATCAAAACAGAAGCGTAAAGAAAACAGCTGGCGAGCGTAAAGTACTTTACCGCTTGCTGAGCAGTAAAGAGGTATTTTACAATTAGTTTTCAGTACGTAAAGAACGACTTTACGAGCAGTTGTAGGAAAACAATATTTTTCCTACAACTGCAGTTCTGGATTCCAACACAATAAAAACTTTTAGTTTGTAACATGACAGACCGTGTGCGGATTTGGTTAGCGTGCGCCATTGTTGAGGTTATGTGAATTTCACGGATTCCATGATCCACCAATGAGAAGGCATCAAAATCAAATCAGAAGTGTAAAGAAAACAGCTGGCGAGCGTAAAGTACTTCACCGCTTGCAGAGCAGTAAAGAGGTATTTTACAATCAGTTTTCAGTACTTAAAGAACTACTTTACGAGCAGTTGTAGGAAAATATTTTTCAAATAATTATAAGTTCCATCATTTAAGTGTATTCCATTGAAGGGGAATATGCACCCTGAGAAATCTTGCTTAATTCGATGGTTGAATATTCATCGCTTCTAACGTGACACTTTATGACATCTACTGGACAATAGGAGAAATATTAACAACTGGTAAACCTCTATTTACAGTAGTTACAAAAGATACACAAAGATACACATGTAGGCTAAGGAAGATATTATGCCTAAGCTTTCGCGGGCCGGAGTGATCATACTGGAATGAGTATACTAAACTTTAAATAAATTCAACATCGAGGTCGTAAACAAATTTATTGGGCCGGATTTGGCCCGCAGTTTGGAGACCCCTGACCTAAGCTATAAGTTATCCATTTATCAGTGTACATATGTATAGGCGTGCAGTGGATATTCTTAGATGCGCTTTTTTTAAAGAAATTCACAAATTCTAAAAATGTCCCGCAAAACAGGTTTATTACAGTATTGTCTATGTGCGTCCTACATTATGTTTAATATACTGCGGTTATGCTCAGAGTATTTTGATGAGTGTATGTGTGGCTTACAAAATAATACTAATTATTTGGCATTTATATTTTTCTTCCAGTTTTCCTTGAAAAACCGAAAACACATCAGCTTTCTTAGGTGGTGTATTATCTTTGTAGAAACGCATAAGAAATCACAAATTACTTTTTAATTGTTTTCGCTTCTTTCCATGTGTGTTTCAACTTCATATTTTTCTAAAATTATCATTTATTTCGAAATTGGCGTAATGTATACTAAGAGAATATTAAAATTTTGGCAGCTATGTGTCAACAAAATCATGCATAATTATGAATGTTGGTATTTCGAATTTAATTGGAAATATGAATATCACATGTATGGAATTTTCCGTTAATATCATTCTTTTGTGTGATAAAAATAAAAATGATAATTGTATGACTTCTATTGTGGGGAGCCGTATAATTTTTTTTTCATCCACAACAATTTACAATAAACAGAAAAACAGTCTCTTATCACAATGAAAAAGATCTATATACCATATAGATAACACATAAAACTCTGCTATATAAAAAAAACAAGCTACGTAATACATAAAGAAAAACAATAAAAATCGTAATAAGGACAAGATTCTTTTCCTTAGATGAATAAAAGAAAAACATCGCGAGGCCTAGCCTGTGTGGGATGGTATGCAAATTCTTACTTAAAGTAGAGAACCAGATATAGATGGTGCGACCGACCGGTAATAATACATAATTAAAGGTTTAATACATAATTAAAGGGTTGCTAGACATACAAGAAATACAATTAGATAGACAGTATAAAAAAGGAATAAAATCGTGTGACCAGTCTCAGGTCTGGTGTCAGAGTTCTCAGGTCGCACCTTAATAGGTTCATGGCCTTTGACGTGACTGTTTTTAGGCAGCCGGGACCGACAGGCTTAACGTGTCCTCCGAAACACGGATCATCTTGATCTGTTGTCATCACATGCATCGGGTCATGTCAAAAATGTAAAATAAACGATAATTAAAAATAAAAATACAAAGTTGCGGAAGCGTAACAATATTTAACATTATAAAATGTTTTCAAAATTAGTCATTTGAAGATCTTGCCTCTGAATTCATTTAGGCCAGTATCCTTCAAATAATGAGACAATCTGTTGAGAAGACGTATCCCCAATATAGTACGATTACTGATTTCAGTAGCGTACCTATGAGGGGGGGGGGGTCAAGGGGGATAGATCCCCTGAGAATCCCAGGAATAACAGGATTTTACCAAGACCTGAGGGACAATAATTTTTGATAATAGTAAAAAAGAACTTCTGAATCGCTAAAAATGTGGTTTTAGAGGGTCATTTTCAAAAAGCTTCTGAGGGGGTACCCCGGATCCCCTTTGTTAATGAACTAGCTACATAAAGTCTTGAATTACTGTTAGAAAACCCCTCATTGTCGTTTTAAAAGATATTCTTAAGTAGACTACCATACTATACTGTACCCCTATCAAGTGAGGTGGATGATCAAGCATGGAGGTGGTGAGCAGAGTAAAATTAGTTATAAGTAGGCCTGGTTTAAAGTTTGTCTACTTGAACAATACATTTTTAGAACGAGAGCCAGGATCTCGCACTGACAATGATACAAAAACTAGAAGAAAATTTGACACACAATTTGGGTTACAGTAGTACTTGAATAAATTGATTTATGTCTAGAAAAGCTTTAAAACGTGGTTTAACACGTTTAATCACTTCCCGGTGGTTCGGAACCCACCTAAAACTGTAGGTCCAACTCATCAATCACCATCATCCAACTCATTACCCACGCACAGGTCTCAGACCTATGTGGGCTTCATCTTCAAAAAAAAAGAAGGGATTATTTTTCAAAAATTTCCAAAAAACGTGGTTTTAAAGGGATTATTTTTCAAAAATTTCCATAAAAACGTCATTTTAAAGGGATTATTTTTCAAAAATTTCCATAAAAACGTCGTTTTAAAGGGATTATTTTTCAAAAATTTTCAAAAATTGTTTTATTCAATCTTTTGATTTCTAATTCCTGTCTCACCAATGGACGTGTTTTTTGTTCCATATAAGGATGTAATTTTGTTTGAGTGAACTTACTGTATTGTATTTAATTTTGAGGAATAAATGAATTTGAATGATAACAGTAGAACAACACAGGACATGGTAGCCAGGTCACAGAGTCATTCCCACTTTGTAGGCCATATTGGAAAATGAGCTCTGACCAAAAGAAGACTTTCCTGGAATATTAGAGAGATGCACATACATACATAGCGTAGCCTAATGACGGACGAATCATTATCTAACGTATTCAACACAACGGTGTCCAACCACCAACACACACACACACACACACACATACACACACATCTTTTCGAAATACCTCGGTAATTTTCATTTTTTCGTTCATACATTCCCGTAGTAAGGTGGTCTAGCTTTGTAATGCACGGGAAAAAATAATTACAAAAAAGAAATCTACAGCTAGCATACATGCTGGTTGGGCACAATGATGTTTATTTGGGAGTGAGAGACAATGAGAGGGTGAGAGAGAGAGAAAATGAAAGAAAGAGCCAGTAGCTAGATTCTTCCAAACCACGGAAAGCTAATACGACCGCAGATGTACCCCACTAGGCAATTGTATATCTGTATTCATATCTCATAAAGCTTCATATTAGGCTTCTATATCGTATATATATATGTAGCTCGACCATTATTTTGACTTAATCGAAAATGTAGTTACGTTAGAATAGGGTGCCCTTAATGGCAAGGACATATACACTTGCAAAATTGAGTAGAATTATTTTTTCGCTTCAGAAATTAACCTGCTATTTTAAGGTCTAGGACGTGATCATTTGAAGAAATCTGCCATGAATGGAGTTTTTAATAGGAAAGTGTAGGTGGGAGAGTTTTGAGTCTTTCAAAAATTGAGATTTTTTAATCAAAATAAAATTTCATGGCATCTTTAAACCTATTTTGAGTTTTGGTTAGTCAGCATGGAATAGACTCTCATCTAATTATTGTACTTTTGAATTTTCATTTAAAAATTAGATCGATTATGAAAGCAGATTCTGTTAAAATGCGACGTTGCCAGTTTTCTATTAAATATGGATCTATTTCACATAATATTCCAGTTTATGGTAGCCTATGCAGAATAATCGGTAAGAACTACTGTATCACTTGTTTAAAAACATACAACATTTAAGAGGAACCCAATATAATCCCGTGTTTAATAAGCAATGAGAAATGAAAGTGTCTATAAATATTGTATTATAATAATACCGTTGTCTGAATCACTTCATCACGCTATTATTCATAACTCATGGGATACTATAGCTACCATGCTCAAGTCATTGTCAAACTCAATCAAACTAGCATAAAAAGTTGCATAACATATTATTTCGTCAACTTCTTCAGACGAATACTATTGGTTTATAGAGTGGAAGCCTCCCTCAGATCGAACTCCACGTTGGAGGCCTGTCATTGGCTGATTCTAGACACGCCCATTAGTGACAAAAAATAGCCAGCCAATACGAAACAAGACTATTTCTTGTTTCTCAAGGTGGTATCTAGTATTAGCCAATAACATGCCTCCAAAAGAAGTAGCCTACCAATGTAATGATAAACAAGTAGAAAACAGACTGATTCTTGAAACAAATGGGCATGTATAGAATCAGCCAATAACAAGCCTCCAACGTTGAGATTGGCTTATTAGAGGCTCCCATTCTATAAACCAGTAGTATTTACCTAAGAAGGGTGTACTGCTGTACATTTAACTGCTCTGTATTTTATTTTTAATCTAATTGAATTTGAAAATGACATGACAGTCGAGCCTAATATATTATGATCTCGTGTGTTATTGATTTTAATGTGGTTGTGACGACATCAGTGTTATTCATTATGGATATCTAAAACATTAACACTAGTTACAATACTAAGAAGACTTTCAAGAGTCATCCAACTGCTCTGGTCATGATCATTCCATCTATAAATAATAAGTGCAGAACATAGATTAAACCCGGTGGCGTAACTAAGGGTGAGGATCAGGGGGGTAGATCCTCCCCAAGAGATCAAAAGACAAAAAATTATCGGAATTTAAACAAGTTTTGAGAGACAATTTTTGACAGAGTCAAAAAAAGTGTCTGGAGTCCCTGAAAATATGGTTTTAGAAAGACTATTGTTACGGGTTCTAATGGCTAAAATAAGGCTTGCAACACTAAAGTTCACACTTGCACTTTATTTACACAAATTAGTCTATTTACACACACTAATCGTAAGTTCAATTAATAAAGAAAAACAGATCACCAAATGACAAGCTAATATATACTTTCAATAATTATTTACAAGAATTAATGAATAATTAATTACAGGCCGATCAATAATAAAAGAAACAAGAGTCCAATAAACTGTACAATAATGTAGAAATGAATGATAAAAAGAGCAACTAATCACTTACACAGTCCAATTCGTTATTTGACAGTCCCAAATAATATCACTCAACACAAGGTCTTTAAACTATTAGTAAGCTGCACAAACAGTAAACACTTGTCTCTGCACTTGACACTGGAATCAAACAGTGTTTAATCCACTGGCACGAGATCTTCAACACAATCTGACACGCGAGCTTTTGTAAGACTAAACTAGCTTGTTCACGTGGACTTCTTTATTTTGCTGTTAAAGTTGTATAATTCCAAGAATTGGTGGCTTCTCGATTCTTCAAGAATACTGTGGGAGGTATTCCCGAAAATAAAACGCTATAGACATTAACTTTCTATGGTAAATTCAACGACTTTCAGTCAATTTAAATTAAAATATGCTATGTTGAAGTTTATTTATTTATTTAAGAATCAGAGTGGAAACAACAGGCTTACAAGCCCAAAACTGTTTCCTGTACAGTTTTCAAGTACAAAAATAATCAAAAACTAAAACTAAAAAATCTTGATTACATAATATGTAATAAGTAGTTAATAGTCATAATATTAACAACGCAAATCGTTATGGGACAAGAAATCCAAGTATTTATAGATATTGTCTTAAATTACTGTATGGCTAGAGAACCTACAATTTGCAGAATTCCCCCCCCCCTTCCCCACCCATTAACGAAGCATAACATCATTGGTCATCCCCCAGACTGACCCTCTAGTTATGCCACTGGCTGAACCTGATTTTTCAATCACCAAACTAATGATCAAACTTCATAAGGCTTTGGAAATCATTCCAGTCTTTTTCTTCTTCTTGAACCTATAAACAGCTGCATGTGCCAACTCTTGAGCACCATAATTGATGCAGTTCCATTTGCAATAGAACTGGCCTCTCATAAGTTGATCACACTCAGCAGGTTTCATAGAATTGTTACGAAATGATCATATCATGAGCAGTCCCTGAATAATTGTGTGGGTCTAATGCATTTAAATTCTCTCTTCCTACAGTTTTCTCTTCAAGATCTGTATTTCACACATACAACTGAACTTATACATTTTCCTTCATCCCACATGAGTTTGAGACTTGTGCGTAGGTAATGAGGTGATACAATTACGTTATGGAAAGTGGACCGCGTGTTTAATGAGGAGAAAATGGCATAAATGGTCAACCTACAATTCTAGGACAGTTCTGAACCACTGATGCAACTGTACAATTATGGGTAGTTTTTAGGAGGATGAAGCTCACATAGGTCTGAGACCTGTACGTGGGTAATGAATTCGATGATGGTGATTGATGAGATGGACCTACAGTTTTAGGTGGGTTCCGAACCACCGAGAAGTTATTTTTCAGCAGAGAACAATGTTTTTTCTGCTGGCCAATCGAATCGGTCACCCTTACAAAGATGGCCCAGGAGTTTCGTAGCTTATCTCTGATTGAACAGATACCTGCTACGGCACTCGGCTATCATTCCCACCAGTTGAAGTTATAGTGGTGTATAATTGTTGTATTATAATTTAATATATAGTTAAATCAATACATACAATCAATGTTGAAGTTACAGTTTCAGGTGGCTTCCGAACCACTGTTACAATTATATTATTAATGGTTGTGTTCGAAACAATCAAACTACATTGTGAATCAATGCTCAATGGGCGTCATGGAAGTTTATCAACAAATGGTTTCATTAAGGCAATCGGGCTGTACGATATGAGAAGCGATCGTTAAAAATAGCGGAATGCCTTACTAAAGCTCTATAATTATAGAACTATAATTAGAGAACTTAACAGTACTGTAGTTTTCATATAACTTGGCAGCAGTTGGGTTCAGATGTAGCAAGTCCTCCCATCTTCTACACGCTGCCAAGTTATATGAATACTACAGTAGAAAGGTAGTCTCCAGCTGTATCCAGATGTAATCCATGTTAGGAATAAAACATTATTCAGTTAAGTAGTTAAATCAGTTCTACCATTTATTAATCAGTTTTATTACTTGATGAATTCTGATTATGTTCATTTTGGTAATGATTTTATCAACCATTTGTTAATCAGTTTTATTACTTGAAGACTGTCCATATTATGTTGATTTTCATAATGATGATGACGGTTGTGAAATAATCCAGGTAATGGTATGATTAGGTATGTTTAAAAAGCGGTATTCAGAAGTAATCCATGTATGGAATGAAACCTCACTACATTATTCAATGTGTGTCTTTAATAAAATTCATAACTTTGATTATTGTTGGTCGATTTCAATACTGATGATGATGAAATGCTGGTAATGATATGTTTAAGGTATTTTCATTAAATTTACCAAAGCCGTATTTAGCATAAATCCATGTTTGGAATAGAACATTTTTCACATAATTTCAGGCGTATTTTAAATCTTTTTTACTACTTGTTAATTGTTGATTGATAGTGTTGCTAGTGATGATGGTGATGATGATGATGATGATGATGATGATGATGATGATGATGATGATGATGATGCGAACTAACTGGTAGTAGCCTAGTTTTGCCTGGTGGTAGAAATCTGAATTACTTGGTTAGGTACATTGGTCTTGACATAATGTACGCAAACAGACAGGGATGGAGATGAATAGAGAAAGAAAGAGTCAGAGAGAAATTAGAGAGAGAAAGAGTGAGAGAGAGAGAGAAAGAGATAATGTGCGAGATAGAGAAAGATCATGTTAGAGAGAGATCATGGGGAGAGAAAGAGAGTGTTTGTGAAAGAGAGAGACGGGGTGAGAGAGATAGAGAGAGAAAGGATAGAGAGAGAAAGGATAGAGAGATAGAGAGAAGGATCGCGAGGGACAGAAATAATGAGAGACAGGGAGAAAAAGAGCGAGAGAGTCAGTGAGAGATCTAGATCGTAAATCAGGCAATTTGCATCATTAAATCAGCGGTGCGTGTTTTCAGCCATTAACTAGCGGGGAAAGATGAATGAAAAGAAAACGTAGGTGGGAGAACTTTCTCAATAGATGAAGAACGAAGGAGAGAGAGAGAGAGAGTGACAGAGAGAGAATGGGAGAGAGATGGAGTGTAGCAAGCAAGAGAGAGTGTGTGAGAGAGAGACGAGTGAGAGATAGAAGAGCGAGAGAGAGAGAGAGAAGTAAGAACAAAAAGGAGAAGAGAGAAGATGGAAAGGAAGATAGAGAAGGTAGAAGAGGAGCAGAAAATAGACAATAAATAACATAGGATGAATGTGAGAGTGGGAAATAAAAGGAAAGAGGGGTAAAAGAATAAAAAAAGAAGAAGATGGGGAGTAAGAAGAATAAGAGAAAAATGTTGAGGTTGGAGAAAGAACTTATAGGTCTTGCTTGAGTTGAGAAAGCTTTAAATAAAAGTCATAAATACGGGCTTAATGTTAAGTAGGTTATGTAAGATTATTGAATAATTCAGGATAAAAAGTGGAAATTCATTCAGTTCTCAAAAGTGAGATCACGCAAGAGGGAGGATAAGTATTTACAGAAAATATTATAGAAATTACATAAACAATAATAAAAACACAAAGTAATTATTTTAAAACGCCTCATTTGTAATACATAGATTGAATTGGTGTACTTTATTTATGTAAATTTACAAAGTTTCTCAAACGTGTTAGCGATAGTACAATTGTCGTCGCAAATCTGTACAGCGAATGATATCAACTAAAGAAAATTCTAGTGACGAATTTATACAAAATGGCGGAGTAGAAGATGGTGAATTGTGAATATAACATGACACCTTGAAAAACAAGTAGTTGAAGCTATAAAAGGTTTTTTTGGTATAAAAATAAGTGAACAAAAATAAAGAAAGTAAGGTGTGTAGACAATTAAAAATGAAACAATTAGTTTTTAAGGTTAGCTGTATATTGTACGCATTGGGGCGGCATCTAATAGATCATTAATTGAACACGAACAGCTCCTGCTGAGCTGTCAGTTCCCTTTCAACTTCAGAATTGGATTTTTATCAAGTTTCCTGCTTCATGTCACGAGTTTATTGTTAGTTTTTTCTGTTGCAGTCAAGTTTGGATTTTTTCAAAACCGGTGGCAAGCTTTTAAAATGGTAACTGATTTCAATATGTATTTGTGCCATCGCCTTGTCCGAGAGGTATGACCAAATTTAGAAACAATGACGAAAAGATAAATTGATTTTTACCGACTTATCATTGGTTTAGACAGAATGTAATTGGGTAGATTCATTTATAAGAATAATCGGTTCGGCCAAAAAAGGGACTGGATTTTATATAGTATCATCCAATACAGTACAGTATCAACCAAACCAATACAAAGTGTGAATTAGATTTGAGATACAAGCGGTTATATCTTCTGACAGAGAAATAAATTCTCTCCAATACTGAATTAATAGGAAAAATATTTTAAAAAACAAACGGAAATAACTCTTTACACAATATAACATTACTCTACTAGAGCAGAAAGATATTATTTAATTGAAATTATAAATAAAAACAAACGTACCACTTTATCGATTGGGAGACCCTCACAGGTAGTTCCACCTCGCTTTTTGAGCCATCTTATGTAGAACATGGTGGACCTACAATTCTAGGTGGGCCCCGAATCACCTGATAACTTCAACTCATATTATCAGCTCGGCTACCCATCCAAGCGCTCGCGACTGAGCTTCATTGATTTGAAAAGTGAGTCCACCTAATAATTATAGTAGGTCCACCATGTTTCCAATAACATGGCTCAAACGGTGAGGTGGAATTACCCGTAAGGGTCTCCCAAACAATAAAGTGATACGTTTGTTTCAATTTATAATTTCAATTAAATAATATCTTTTCAACTCCCCAGCAATAAAAGTCATACGCTTATTATTATTTATTGGTTCGAAGTGATATTGAATGTCACTTATGGTGAAGAGTGATCGATTTTTCCTTTGTTTCATATTTACAATTACCAATATTGTGGCTTACAATGAAAATTCATATTTTAATTCAGTGTATCGCTTTATAATAATCAAGGTTGGCAGAGAATTAATAAAAAAGAACACAATTTAATCCATGAAACCTAGATTAAAACTAGTTACGACCAAAATTCTAGAGCTTCATAGACATTGGTTATTGTTCTTTCTTGGTAAAAATTCTAAAATTGGCTTAATGTCATAATTTAAGGCTGTGTGCAGTGTCTTTTGTCATAATTTTTTTTCGAAATTTCTTGCATTGAATATTATTAGGGCTTAAAAATGTTTTCTATTCAATTTCTCTTCAATTATTTTGTGAGATATGGCGGTTCAAAGTTGAAATTGCTCGGTTTTTGTGGGCTATTATTGATCTCACCTATTAGTGATTATAAACTTTTTATATGAATTTTCTGTACCTGAAAGGCACCTTGAGTAATAAAATGACATATTTTTTACTTATTATAAACTTAAAAAACACTTTTAAATGGTAATTGACTCACGTTATGGCGTGACGGCTGTTTCGCTCTGTTGTCTAGAGCATCATCAGACGACCCACAGTACACTGATTCAAGGCATGAGTTTGAGGGTTATGTAGTATGTTGGAATGGTGAAGGGGTGGGGGGATGAGTAGGCGGGAGGTTTGAAATTGGGATTATTTTGTCAAAAAGAGTATGTGAGAAGAAGTTAAGTTGATCATTTAAAATGTTGTCAGGTTGCTGCTTTGCACGTTTGTATATCTCGAATACAAATGGTAGTAACACACACTAATAGACAAACTACTGCACAGAATAGCAACAAAACCAATCACTCACACCAGCAATAAACAGAATGACAACCCCCATACATTCATCACACTTATCTACCTCAACAACAAAACTCATAAAATAGCAGCTTCATTCAGGAAACTCAAATATAAAATAGCTTACAGAACAACTAATTCACTCAAAAAACACCTGCATTCTCAGACAACATCTCAAAACAAGTACAACAGATCTGGAATTTACAAATTGAAATGTGATGACTGCAACAAGTTCTATATAGGACAAACTGGCAGGACATTCACCACTAGATTCAAAGAACACACAAGAGCCATCTCACACCCAAACACACATTCCACTTTTGCTGAACACATCATTTCAACAGGCCACAGTTATACAGACATTGTCACTAATTTAGACACACTACACTTCACTCACAAAAGCCAGAAACTCAATGTTTTAGAACAATATGAGATATACAAACATGCAAAGCAGCAACCTGACAACATTTTAAATGATCAACTTAACTTCTTCTCACATACTCTATTTGACAAAATAATCCCAATTTTAAACCTCCCGCCTACTCGTCCCCCCACCCCTTCACCATTCCAACATACATTACCCTCAAACTCATGCCTTGAATCAGTGTACTGTGGGTCGTCTGATGATGCTCTAGACAACAGAGTGAAACGGCCGTCACGCCATAACGTGAGTCAATTCCCATTTAAAAGTGTTTTTTAAGTTTATAATACATATTAGTGGAAACAAGATGGATCTTCAACATCACATATTTTTTACTCTAATCAGTCATTTTTTTAAAAGTACCGTACATTTTTAAATCTAAAGAATATTTCAATTTTCCAAAATATTATTTTGAAAAAACTATTTGTTAGATTTAAATAAAAAATATGTAATTTTATTCCTTAAGGGGTTCTGTATGTATTAAAATTTAACAAAAGTTTAAAATCTCTCATAGGTGAAATCAATTGCCTCAAAAAACCAACTTTAGAACCCCATATTACACAAAATAATCGCAGAAATGTTGCCTCACAGCAATAGATAACATTTTAAAGCCTTAATAATATTCAATACAAGAAACTTCGAAAAACATTACGCCCAAAAACCCTGCGCACAGCTTTAATACACTCAAATTCAAACAGTAATAATATTGGAATCCAACAACAAAAATAAGGATAATACACCAAAATAAATTTATGTCAGGTTCCTCTTGTAGGAGCGACCCAGTTCCACATTTAATATAAAAAAAAAACGTTGATTGATTATACTTTTTCAGAACACAACTTTAAAAGATTGAACGGTCCTGCGTAGGTTTCCCTAAAGGGCTTTCCTATGTACTAGTGAAGAGGTTTTGGAAGGTAGCCTCTATGGATTTCAGATAAGACGTTGTATCGCTGTAAGAGCTCCGAATTTGTTATTAAAGCATTTACATCAGAGAATAAGAGTCTTCTAATCCTATCAAAACTAACTCCTAGAGTCTATAAAGTCTACAGGTCTACTCTACAGCTGATAGCCATGTACAAGAAATAACTCTGTACCTGTCAGAAATATCTGATTTAATAGCGTTCATAAACCGTTAAAATATGTGTGTAATCTATATTCGATGTAAATATCTGAAATTTCTAGTCATCATAAACTTTCCAAGCCTCTGATATTTGTTTATTTACATAAGTTTTTAACTGGATATCAAAGTGGTATTCTAACGAGAACGTCATCGTTTTAAAAAGTGGTAAGAAGATGACGTACTTTCTAATGTGGAAAATTTTTATTGAAATGAGTTTGATGCTGAATTTTATTTGAGTTTAAAATGAATTTTGTCATGAAGATGAATAATTTTATAGAAATGCATTATTAAATTTTTATTTCACATGATCCAGGTTTCAATAATCTTCTCGGTCATTGTAATCATATAATATTTCAATTCATACTTAAATTTTTATATTGAAATTCAGTAGTACAGAATACCTCGAGTTAATCAAGAATATTGTACAGTATGGGAAGTGATAGCCGCGAGCCGTAGCAGGTATCTGCTCAATCAGAGAGATAAGCTGCGTTCTCGTAGGTCCCGTTTGTAACAGTGACCGAATAGATTGGCCAGCAAAAAAGACACTGTTCTCTGCTGTAAAATCACTTCCCGGTGGTTCGGAACCCACCTTAAACTGTAGGTCCAACTCATCAATCACCATCATCCAACTCATTACCCACGCACAGGTCTCAGACCTATGTGGGCTTCATCCTCAAAAAAAAAAAAACTTAATAAATTTCTAGAAGTCGGTAAAGTTTTTTACTCATTAAATTCATAATTTTAAGTAGTCTACCGCTTTTAAAAAAAATATTGTAAAGATTTTCATTCAAGAAAATCGTATTTTGAAGAGTTTTCATCGTATTGGTAATGGTGATATTGTAGAAGATAATCTCAATAATGAAGAGACGTGATATTGTCAGAATCATTTTTCTTTACAAAAAACACGATATACTATTGTTTAGGCAGTTACGCCAATTTAATTTTCAAGCTAAAACTAATCTACAGAGCAGTCTCCTATGATATACTACATGAAATAATACTATTGGCCGACAGAATGAGAGTGACTAGATACACCCACTAGCAGGTGGAGAAAGAAGATGATCGATGAATACTGAACAACAATTGAATAATAAACAAGTAGAAAACAAAACAGGAAATTCAAAACTATTCTCCTTCTTTTTCTTCTTCTTGTTCTCCTTCAACTGCTTCTTCTTCTCCTCCTTCTTCTCCTGCTCCTCCTCCTCCTTCTCTTCCTCCTCCTCCTCCTCCTCCTCCTCCCCCTCCTCCACCTCTTCCTCCACCTCCTCCTCCTCCTCCACCTACTCCACCTCTTCCTCCACCTCCTCCTCCACCACCTTCAACACCTCCTCCTCCTTCTCCTCCTCTTCCTCCACCACCTTCAACACCTCCTCCTTTTTTTCCTCCTCCACCTCCTTCAACTCCTCCTACCCCTCCTCCACCTGCTCCTCCTCCTTTTCCTCCACCTCCTTCAACTCCTCCTCCCCCTCCTACTGTTTCATCACCTCCTCCTCCACATCCTCCTCCTCCTCCTCCTCCACCTTTAACACCTCCTACTTTTTTTCCTCCTCCACCTAATTCAACTCCTCCTACCCCTCCTCCTCCTGCTCCTCCTCCTCTTTCACCTTCAACACCTCCTCCTCCTTTTCCTCCACCTCCTTCAACTCCTCCTCCCCCTCCTTCCGCTTCATTTCCTCCTCCTCCTCCTCCTCCTCCTCCTCAACCTTCAACACCTCCTCCTCCTTTTTCTCCACCTCCTTCAACTCCTCCTCCCCCTCCTACTGCTTCTTCATCTCCTCCTCCTCCTCCTCCTGCTGCTCCTCCTGCTCCTCCTCCTCCTCCTCCTACTCGTTCTCCTCCTCCTCCTCTACTTCCACCTCCTCCTCCTTCTCCTCCTCCTCATCCTCTCTTTCTTCTCTACCACCTTCTTCATTCAATTCCATTCCTTCTCTTTCCACCAACACATGTTGACAACTTCCTTCTACACGCTGTTACCTCTGCTGTTTGAGTGTGATACTGATAGGATTGGATTCCTTCGTCCACACGATATGATCACACACAGTTCCGGTCTAACAACTACTATATACAGATATACAGACATTTAAACATACACACCTCTCAGATAGATAGATATAGATATTAATACAACTAAATATGGGCACCTCTTAAACATAGATTCAGAAAGACAACTAAATATAGGCAACTCTCATAATATATTTAGATATAAACAACTAAATAAATTCTGCTCTCACAGTATGAGACTTGAGTCCTGTAGGACTGCAACAGTGCAGCTATCTTATTCCTACCAAATGCTACCGTTTCTGAATCATGCTGGTAGCGAACTTGTTAAACTTGTCCGTAACACAGTTACAGACTGTCATCAATTATAATTCTACAAATGGAATTGCACTGATTAAAATCAAAATCAAAATCCAGAACTTGTTTTCGATATTTTTGTTTTACTACCACGTTTCGGATAGACAAGGCGGACATTATACACAAGTACTAAATCCGACTAAGCGAATTCCTTCAAATAGCTACTTTTTATATAGTTCTCATGTTATATTCAAGAGAATTAACATGCGTATGGATTTTATTAGTGGGGAGACCCTTACGGGTACTTCCACCTCACCGTTTCAGTCATGTTATGGGGAACAAGGTGGAACTACTATTTTAGGTGGGTTCCGAACCATCGGGTGAGTGATAATAAAGCTTATAACATCAAGTCATTGAAGCAGGGTCTCTCATCCAAGCGCAGTCTTGAGCGCAATGGATTTAACCCTTAAGTGTATCAAGTAATTATAATATAGAAGTATATTCAAGTGAACAACAATAAGTAAGATTTTGTATTCCAGTGAGCTGCAATAAAACCGTATAAATGTGGAAGTACCCTAATAATTTTAGCACCATGTGTTAATAGTGCGATCAGAGGCAAAAAATACACAGGGTGGGGACGAAATTGATGAAATTGAACCAAGAAAAAGACATAATTGATACACTTGAACAAAAAACAGGGAGAAATTAATACAATTACAACAATAAAACATAAAAAATTATATAGTTATATTATATAACTTATAATCTTAAAAAAGTATGCAATTGAACTCAGGAAAAGAAAAATCAAAATATCAAGAAAAGACAAATTGAGACAATTAAATCCAGAAAAAAATTAATACATTTTTTTTTTGAGGATGAACTTCACATAGGTCTTAGACCTGTGCGTGGGTAATGAGTTGGATGATGGTGATTGATGAGTTGGACCTACAGTTTTAGGTAGGTTCCGAACCACCTAACCACGAACCAAAATTGATCCAGGAAAGGCTATTATTCTAATACAGAAGATATGAAGAGAAGATTGATGTAATTTAACCCATAAACAGACTAAATTAATGTAACCAAACAGATTTAAAACACATTCAAATCAAGAAAAGAGAGAATTTAAATAATTAACATCGACCAAATTAATGCCTTTTATCCGAAAAAGACTAATTCCTTTTTTATCCCTGTGCCTTTAATTACTTAATACCCATTATCAAGAACTAGCTCAATCCTGGTTCATTATTTTCTATCTTATATTGAATGGATGCCATTTTTGAAAAGTCAAATAATTGAATAATAAATTAATAAAAATAATACTGAGATATAAAAATATATATAAATAAATATAAAAATAATAAGTCAAATAAATAATAATAATTGTATATCATACAAAATTGAACAAAACACCAGAACATCCAAGACGTGGATGCTATTGAAAGTCAAAGAAAATACAAAATTGATACCAAAAGACCACCGAGAAAACTCATCTCATTGTTATATCCCTTGTACCTCTTTATCTATAGCTCAACTCTTATTAACCTTATAGAAACATATTATAAGTTAGAACCATATATTTGAAACGTCACTCTTACAGAAAGGTACTGTAGTATTCATATAACTTGGCAGCGTGTAGAAGATGGGAGGACTTGCTAGATCTGAACTCAACTGCTGCCAAGTTATTTGAAAACTACAGTAATAATTGTTAATCAGCACCAATTTATTGAACAAAACACCATCTGTCTGTCTGGCCAGGCTTTGAAAAGGCGGAAACAGAATCGAACAGACTGCCGATCTTGATGTATCGGCACCTGCTTTTGAATGCATGCGAGTACAGTGTTAAGTGGTCCATGACAACAGGTCAACCTGTAGGTGCTCAAACTCGCTCATCTTCTCTCTCTTCACTCTCACACCCACTCTTACTCTCACACTATCAATCTTTCTCTCTCACTCACCAACTCTCATTCCCTCTCTCTTTTTTGTCCCACTATCTTCTTTCTCCTACTCACACGTATTGATTGGCCTTCTTCATTTCCCTCGCGAATTAATTTCTGAAGTCGGTTTTGCTATGCTTCTATAGCATAGAACTATAAACTATTATATTTCTAAGTTCTATAGTTCTATTACTAGTTTATAGTTCTATGTTCTATAGGAAACCTCATAGTGGGGTTCTTAATATGATAATACTAGCATTTTGCCCAGGAATCCAGTTTGGAGATTTTTTTCCTGCTAGATAACTTATGGTAGTGGTCAAAATATCACGAGAATGGGAAGAGAGAGTGAAATACAATTTATACAGTTCATCAGTTTGAAAAGAGAAGTTCACAAATAAACGGTTTTTTGCACGGATGATGTGACTTTTTAGTGTTTTTAATAAGTAAACCATCTTTTTAGCTACTTTGCAGCTCTACCCCAATGCATAGTTTTGTGTTTAGTTCTTTTGAATAATGTATTACAGGAAAAGCTCAATACACATAATAAGTAAACTCGCATGAGTTAATCATGCTACTCGCAGGGTAATCAGCAGCTGTAATATTGATATAGAGCTAATCTGTTGCTTTGGCTTGAGAGACATCGGCGTAACTTGAATATTATCACCATAGTGACGTATCATGTTATCAGCTGTTGTTCTATGAGCTTCCTGCATCTAAACACATTTTGAAACAGTAATAGTGCACAAAAATGGAATTTGAACATTAATTTTGAAAAATCTGAAAAGAAAATAAAAATCTGACATCAAGGTGAATTGGATCGAGTTTAGAGGAAGCATGTCCCAAATTTAGTGTTTCAAATCGTTGCCGTTTTTGTGAAATCCGTAAGACAAAAAGAACACACGCAAACAAACACACCCTTACTTTCTCTTATTGTATAGATATACAGAGAAGTCTGGAAGGTAAGCCCACCTACTCACCTTCAAGTTCAGAGACTAAGTACTGCAAGTACTCTTGGAAAAATTTCGAAGAAACAAACTGTTGCATACCCGATGCATTCTAGGAATGCTTCTTTTGAGCACTCATTGATTGAACTTATGATGCTAAATATTTGTAAATAAACATCGCCTTTTACGACTTGTTTCACACATAACCGGCGGACCGGCGTCGTTTAGGGACATTGTATCAAATGAAGGACTTCACACATACCCGATTTTTGAAATCATATTATGTGATTATTCTAAGAAAGCGACACCGGCTGCCCGTATGTGTGAAAGAAGTAAATTCTCCAACCTATCATTCTACAAGATAGATCACTCTTGCATCAAATCTAGCTAGATTTTACACTAGTGAATTTTCTCTAAGCTTAAGCTGTAATATAGAATGTTTAACAAGCAATATTATTCAGTACTTCCTTGTTATCCCCAAGCAAACTCCTAAATATTATTGAAAAATCAAATAATCCCAAATAGATATTTCAGATACAGATCATGTAGTGTTACTACAGATGCTGTGTGCTCTATAGATATGGAAATTATATCGATGATAAACAACATACAGTATATCGATATAATATTCTAGATATGGATCATTGGAAATGAACTTGGCCTTAAAATTGTATCCAACATGTTTATAAGATTGTTCCATTTAATAGCCTAAGGTAGTAATGTTAACAACAGGTGGCTAGACTTTTATTTGTGATTTTTCAGCAAAGTTATTAGTGGAACAATGTTGGAAGAATGAAATATCGAAAACAAGTGAATTAAAAGACTATAAAACTGCAAGAAGTCAGTTCGTAGATTGGGAGTTGATGCGCCAATGAGATTCATTCATCTTCATCTTCATCTTCATCTTGATTCGCATCGTTCCCACGACTCTTAAATAGTTTGGAATTTGAAATCCTGACTACATGAAAATTAGGCTACTTTAGTCGAGATGTTTTTATGTTGATAGTGGGAGGGAAGCAAAAACAAAGAGGAAGAAGAAGAAGAAGAAGAAGGAGGTGAAGGAGAGGAGGAAAATGTAGAAGAAGAAGAGGGAGAAGGAGGAGAAGGAAAATGTAGAAGAAGAAAAGGGTGAAGTAGAAAAAGGAGGAGAAGGGGAGAAGGGAGAGAAGGAGGAGAAGGAAGAGAAGGAGGAGAAGGAGGAGAAGGAGAAGGAGAAGGAGGAGAAGGAGGAGAAGGAGGAGAAGGAGGAGAAGGAGGAGAAGGAGGAGGAGGAGGAGGAGAAGTAGGAGAAGTAGGAGAAGGAGGAGAAGGAGGAGAAGGAAGAGAAGGAGGAGAAGGAGGAGAAAGAGGAGAAGGAGGAGAAAGAGGAGAAGGAGGAGAAGGAGGAGAAGGAGGAGAAGGTGGTGAAGGAGGAGACGGAGAAGAAGAAGGAGAAGTAGAAAAGGGGCAGAAAAATGGGAAAAAGGGAGGAGAGCAATGAAAAAAAAGGAGATGGAGGAAGAGGAGAATTAGGATGGGTAGAAGAAGGTGGAGGAGGAAGAGGAGAAGGAGAGAAGAAGAGAAAGAAGTAGAAGAAACAGAAGAGAAAAAGAAAAAGAAGAAGAAGGATGAGGAGGAAAAGAATTTAGGAGACGAATGCAGAAGAAGGAGAAAAATGAAGAAAAAACAGACGAAGTGGAAGAAAGTAGAAAAAAGAGATGAAGAATGCAGAAGAAGGAAAAATGAAGAAAAAAGAGAAGAATGAAGAGAAGGGATGAGAAGAACGGAGAAAAAGTAGATGGAGGAGGAGGATTGGGAGGGGAAGGAGCTGGAGAAGTGGGAAGAGTAGGAGAAGAAGAAGGAGGAGAAGGAGTAGTACGAAGAGGAGGAGTAGAAGGAGAAGAAGTAGAGGATGAGAAGGAGAAGGAGGAGTTGGAGTAGGAGAAGGAGGAGGAGGAGGTGATAGAGAAGAAAAAGAAGAAGAAGAAGAAGAAGAAAAAGAAGAAGAAGAAGTATAAGAAGAAGTAGTAGAAGAAGAAGAAGAAGAAGAAGAAGAAGAAGAAGAAGAAGAAGAAGAAGAAGAAGAAGAAGAAGAAAAAGAAGGAAAGGACTAAGAAGGGAAAGAAGGAGAAGAAGATCAAGACAAGAAAAAGAAGACAGGTGGAGGAAAAACAAACACAGGAAGTAGAAGAAGAAGAAAAAAGAAAGAGTTGAAAAAGAAGAGACAGAAAAGATGATGAGAAAGAAGACGAGACAGAAAAAGATGATAAGAAAGAAGAAGATACAAAAAAATATTAAAAAGAAGTAGAAGAAGAAGAGTAGAAGCGGCTGTGTTGGAAATAGCTGATGCTCACTGCCTGGAACGACTTCATTGCGGTACGAGTGGCCTTCAATCTATATAGTACATACAGAGTGTATATATAAATATACAGTACATGGGTACATAATAGGAGTGTGCACGCTCCATTTCGGATGCTGTGCCGGAAATCCGTTAGAACATCTGCAATACGATCAAATTGGAAGAAGAAGAAGAAGAAGAAGAAGAAGAAGAAGATGAGGAAGAGGAGGAGGATGAGTAGGAGGTGGAATTAATGAAGCATAGCAGAAATCAGCAAACCTGAACCCTGAGCAGGAAAATTAAGTGGTTGTAATCGGTTCTGTGACATGTATAAGATTCCTAACTGCTAAGAAGACTTGAAATTACATGAGATAGCATGAAAGTCAATTTTTCTCATCACATTATAAAAAATTGAATACTGATCAAAACTATAACCGTTGCAAGATAATGTGCGGGAAATTTGAAATTACAAATAATAATATTTCGATGAAGAGAAATGGCGTCTAAAATCAGATTTTCACCTTTGAGTTTGATACAATTACAATTTACGAATAAAATAATTTCTTCGTGGATTACGTCTTTGAGACTCCAGTTACGAAGTATAAGACAAGTCAGATCAACAATATTGTACAATCACGTACTCTAGTTACTATGTTAATTTAATATATAAATTAGTTGAGATAAGGCTTAATTTTGTGATTGATGATCTATGAATGATTTTGATGAATAAATATAATATTAATTTGATTATTAATCTAATTAATTGATTTATCATAAAATTATTGCCATAGTGCACTCATATATTTTTCATAATATTTGCTCTTGGCATATGTCTAAATTGAGGTCAATATATTTTTTATTAACTTTGAATTCTTTACTATTGATTTCACTACCTTTAAATTTTTTATTATTTCCGGGATTATCCCGGTTGTCCTCCGCTTATCCAGTTATGTATAGTTGACCCCCACTACTACGAATAACTTCTAGAACTTCTGGAACCAGCAATAACCTTTACAGTCCATATGCTCCTTTTCTCAGTGGTCAACTATATCATAATTTTTGGTATAATTTGCGGAGGAGGATTACCATGGATTAAATATGAATGGATATAAAAATAGATTTATGATGAAAAGTAATTAATAAACAATTGATTAATGTTGTTCGAAAATTCTGGGGAAGAAATAACCCAAACTAATGTTAGGCCAACTGATGTTGTATTAGCTACTTCAATCATTAACATCAGAGATACTATAGTTTCGACTATCACGTTATCTTCAATCTAAAACTTAGACTAGAATACAGAGTAGCTTGATATATAGACCCTTCTTAGACGAATACTATTGGTTTATAGACTGAGGGCCGTTTCTCTGAACCTTCCTCCAGTGTCTGGGAGGTAATTTTGAATGTAGAGGCATTTCAAATGTACCTCGAGTCAAGAGACGTAGTGGTGGATAATAATCGATAGTCAGCCCCATCGATAGTTATCGATAGTCAACAACTTTTCTATCGACAGTACTATCGATTATTCTCCACCACTAATTGAACGTACGGGGAGTCACACCTAGTTCAAACTCCACGTTGGAGGTCTGTCATTGGCTGATACTAGACACGCCCATAAGTAACAAGAAACAGTACACCAATAGGAAACAACAATGATAAACAAGTAGAAAGCAGCTGAACAAATGATCAAACTCAAATCAACAACAATATAGACTCGAAAAATATTGAAGGTCAATAAATCAATGGCGGTCAGGCAACCGGAAAAATAACAAATAAGTATCATCAATTTGCATTATTTATTAATTTATGACAATAATACAATCAAGCAAAATGCAACAGGCTTTCACCCGAAAAAGCTTTCTTTACAAATTTTCAACATTGAAGAATCCAAATGCTAGGTTATATAAATTTTCCACAAGGAATTTCCCTATATTTTCAAATGGTGAAGCTTGGGCAAACAAATTCTTTTCAATTCAAGAATTTTTTTAGAAGTACACTTTAAAAAGAAGCACTAAAACATACCAATAGCCCAAATAAATTAGACGTAATTTTGAATTTTGTTTTTAGATTTTAGAGCCAAAATATAGGACTGGTGTAACAAAGGATGCAGCAGAACTTCATGTCAGTCGATTCTTGACAATTCATGACAACTTCATGAATTATTATTGTTAACTTCATGTCAATTCTTCATGCCAGAAATTGGAGAGTAGAAACATGAGATAGAAATGGGTGGAGGCGCAGAATTGAGGAGGCCAGGGCTCGATTTGGGCTGTAGCTCCATCGTGGAAGAAGTGTTCAAGTACAACTGTATATTTTTCCTTTATTAGGGAGGGTTTTAGGTGGTTAATACCTGCATTTGAATTGGTGATGACCCCAGAACTATTCTACATATTTTTATTATTTAGGGGGGGGGGGGATAAGTTGTACAAATTTTGGTGAAATAGTGCCATAGAGTTTAGGGGGGATGGTTATCCCTGATTATATCAACAAAATGAAAATGAATCAATACACAAAATTCTGCGATAGTTTAAATAAAATGAAAGATTGATTTCCAATGGAACACTATAAAAGATGAAATAACACAAATAATAATTACCTGTGTCATCCTCTAGTAATAGCAAAAGCATCTGAGAAACACCCACCTGAAAGAAAACAAAAATTACTTTAGTTATTGAATTCATCAAAATTTGTATGTTTTTAATAATTAAATGTAATTATTACATTATTTATCTATTGACGATTAAAAAATCACTGCAAGTGAAGTGTGCTCTGTTGTTCACGATAATAACGAAACACAAGAGGAGGGGGCGTAGAGGAAGAAAAAATGAAAAAACAGAACGAAAAGAGTAAAAGGAAAATGGAGAAAAAGGAACAGATGGAAAAATATATGTAGAAAAACAGAGGAAGAAGAAGAAAAGAGGAAAAGAAAAAGAAGAACGGCCACCCACAAACAGTAATTTTTATAGCTGGAAATTTCCAGTTAAAATAACGACATTTCCAGTTCAGCTTCTGTTGTTGGTTTAATGAAAGTTATCCATGGAGAACGTTCCATTTTCTATGGAGTTATGTACGATTTTCATGCAGTAATTCCTTGAAATTGGCACTGATGGATGGAAAAAGCTTTGTTCAGGAAAAAATGAAAAAATCAACCTGAAACGAGACCGGCTTTCTAATGCTTTTATAAGTATTTCCAGAGCTTTGCTGGAATAATGCGAGTTTAATCTTTTGATATTATACGTATATGAGGGACAAAATGAAGCAAAATGTTGAAATATCATATTTGAATCTAACAAAAGCCAAAAATTCATGGAACTAGTCTAGACTTTCCAACAAAAAAAAGGATAATACTAAAATGATTTAAAATACCTTATATTAGTTAATATTCTTATTTTCAAAGAATCTTAGCGGTATTGTCACATTTTAAGGACCCGACAGGACCTTATTGGAATCGCGCCGTTGTCCACCCGTCTGTTTTCAAAAAATCTGTTAAAAGCAAAATTCTAGGCTATTTGAAGTAAATCCAATTCAAACTTGAAAAAACAAATTTTTCAGGTCATTTTCGCATGCTTTGTTGAATATCTAAAAATTTACTGTACTTACTTGACTTCTAACTTAATTTATTCGATTTTTCCAGCACATTTTACATAAAACCTGATCAAGTAAAATATTTACAAGTAAAATTCCTGAATAAGAAAATTCATGGCGATAAATGTTGAAACTCTTGCCATCTTACATTCTGTAACAAAACTTCCCTAGAGCTATGTTTTATATGACTTTTTCAATATTTTGGTGTGTAAAACATGCTTTAGATGTAGTTTTTTTATTAACTTTTTCTGTGAATTCAACGACTTGCAGTCAAATATTCATTAAGAATTCACTTACTCTGTAGGCCGAGCTCTTTCGAATCTTTAGATCCATTTTCAGAGCCGTGTTCCTTGATCATCGATGTCAGTTTTTTGAATATTTGACTGCAAGTCGTTGAATTCACATAAAATGTTAATATTAACAACGCAGTTTATCATGGAACAAGAAATCCAGGTATTTTTTATAAATTACGTCTTGGAGACTCCAGTTGCAGAGTTTATGACAAGTCAGATCAATAATTATTTTACAAGATTTTGCTTAATATCACTCGTTTTTTCGCCACACTAGGTCGTAATGAGCTGTTTTTTGTGCGTCATATGGAGGCCGAAAGTGTTTGGTTTCCGACGAGGTCTGTAAACGTTTACCGCCCTAGGGCGGAAAAGAAAATGACCTTGAATGACAGCTGATCGTGTCTGGATACAGCAGTCATGATTGTAAATATGAATCCTTCCAACTTTTATGTAAAACAAAAAGATTTAAACCATCAATAAATGTTTATTTTTTATAATTTAATATGTACGTAGTATTTAAAATGTAAAAAATGATCACTTTTTATAACTTAATATGTATTATTTTGTAGTTTTGATATCAAACAATAGAACCTTTTTATTCAACCTACAGAGCTCTGGGTGGAAATTTTGTCAACTACTACAACTGTTGGTAACCTCTCACCAAAAGGTTGGTTGGTTAGGTTTTTTGTTTTTAGGGATTTTGTCTACTACTGCAACTGTTGGTATAGAAAGGTTAGTAGTTAGGTTTTTGGTTGTTTTATGCAGGTTTTGAATCAGGAACAGGAATAACAACAAAAAACCTAACCAACTAACCTTTTGGTCAACAGTTGTAGTAGTTGACAAAATGCCCACCCAGAGCGCTGTATGTTGGATAAAAAGGTGATAGCCGTTTCTTGTATTCTTGCAAGTACCATAGCCTTAAAATTTCGCATTCAAAATTTCCAACTTAACATTGTTGTTTTGTTTTTTTTGTGGTGTGGTGAAAAATAGCGTTCGCAACGCGGGCAAAAATGTTTTGCCAGCTCTCAAACGCTTCAAGTTCTCGACTTCGTCTCGAACTTGAAAACCGCGATCTCGAGCCGGCAAACACACATTTTCGGCCCTAGGTGCGAAATATACTATTACATATAATGTAGCTTCATACACATATAAACAGAGTACAGTTGGAGACAAAGTCTCTTGAACAACAGCATGTGAATCTAATCTATTTACTCTTTCCACACACCTAACAGCTTTCTTTTGGATCTCTATCAAGGTTTGATGAATTACGCCATACTAAGTTAGCATAACTAATATTTGTGACAGTGAGAGCCCATGGTAAGCTGTAAGAAGTAACTTTTTGACATTTAATCTAGCAAGATGTCGCAGGAAAAATACCGCAGATGAAATTTTACAACATATTTTCTCAATATATGGAGCCCAGGTCAATCGGCTGTCCAACAAAACTCAATGTTTGAAATATTTTTTTTTTGAGGATGAAGCCCACATAGGTTTGAGACCTGTGCTTGGGTAATGAGTTGGATGATGGTGATTTATGGGTTGGACCTACAGTTTTAGGTGGGTTCCGAACCACCGGGAAGTGATTTTACAGCAGAGAACAGGATGAGATGTTTGAAATGTAATGTTTTCTTCCTGGTCTAGTTGATTATCATTTAAAAACACGTTTATAGTCATCTGCATTTGAATTATTTTTATTTTTGAATTGAAGGTATTGGCATTTTATTATTAATTTAAACTGATTTAAGAATTGGACAATGGACTACACACCTATTTGCACTTATTTCTAAATTATCTATAACGTAATTGCCGGATTGATAGGTTAGGTTATATACAGATATTGTTATAGGTTGTATATAGGTTCTATATTAGGTGCATATGTTGCCAATAAGTTAGTATTAAACGCCACTTTTAAACTAGATGTGAAGTTTCCTCCCCCATAATAACACACTGTCAGCATTAATGCTTCCATGAAATACATCTATTCAAATTACGTCTAGCCATATTATAATTCAAAACCACTTCGACCATCAATATTAGGTATAAAATGTAATAAAGAAAGTGCATTTTATCCAACATGCAATCTATCTCAACAATCTACAATCACCCTGATTAAAACAGACTGCTACTGTTTCCCATACAATCTAATTAATTTATTCAGAAGCCACGTATTCGGTATTACAGGTGAATTAGACGCGTTTCATCAGCAGCAAGATGATCAAATTTGAATGTATTAGCTGTTAGGAGAGCTTCTACTCAATCATTGAAAATTATAGACAACATGAGGGGCACTTTGTTATTATATAATTTTACGCAATTTTAAATTGGTCAAGGTCTGTCCCAATCAATGTTCAGAACACTTTTTATTCTGTCTGCTTCTTCTTATTCTTCTCCTTCTAATTTTATCTTCACATATTTTCTATCGTCTTCTTGTTACTCCTCCTCTTGCTCTTCTTCTTTACCCTCCTCTTCTCTTCATCTTCCTCCTCTACAGTCAAGTGTTGAGAAGGATATTATTGAATATCCTCTTCCAAGAATGGACATATGTTCAAACTTCGCCGTTTCATGTAGATAAATCACAATCATATATTATCGTTATCAAATTGCATCTTATATTCATATCGTTGAATAATTCTTTAGTTTAGATTTGTACAATTCATAGAACAATAATTACAGTACTTATATATTTTCAACTATCATAATCTAGAATCTAAGACTGTGCATTTTGTAATCTACATGAATAAAGTAAATAATCTAAATCTAATAATCCTCTTACTCTTGTCCCACTCCTACGTTTCTGATCCTCTTCCTCTTCTTTCTCTTTTCCTCTTTTTCTCTTATACCTCACTCTCCTCTTTTCTTCTTATCACTCTTCTTCCTCTTCTCTCTTTTCCTTCTTCTATTCCTCTTGCTCCACTGTTCTTCCTCTGTTATTCCTGTTCTTTTATACCCTTCTTCTACTTCCTCTTATTCCTTTCTTCTTCTTTCCCCCTTCTTACTTATCCTCTTCTCTTACTTCCACTTCCTGTCTTCCTCCTCTACTTCGTTTCCCTCCTCTTCCACCACTTCCTCTTTTTTTCTCCTTCTCTACTTTCTCTTCTTCTTCTTGTCCTTCTTCCTCATTAACTTTTTCTTCTATCTCTTCTTCGTCTTCTTCTTCTCCACAACCTTTTTCGAGCTCCTCTTCTTCTTTTTCTTATGTCTCCTCTTCATTGACTCCAACTTCTTCTTCCTCCTCATCATCCTTAACAACCTCCTCTCCTTCATATCCTGTCTTTATCCTCTTCCTCCTCTTGCTCTCTGTTTTCCACTTCTTCTTCTTCTACTTCTTTCCTTTTTATTCTTCTTCTTATTAGTCGTCATCTTCTTCTTCTTCCTCCTTCTTCTTCTTCTTCTTCTTCTTTCTCTTCTTTCCCTTCTTCCTCTTCTTTCTCCATTTATTCCAGTTCTTCTACGAATTACCCTTCTTCTACATCTTTTTCTGCTTCCTCCTATTCCTTTCTTCTTCTTTCTACCTCTTACTCATCCTGTTATTTCACTTCCATTTCTTTTCTTTCCTTCTTTTCCACCTCTTCTTTATTTCCCTCCTCTTCCATCACTTTCTATTTTTTTTCTTCTTACTCTTTTTCTTACTCTTATTCCTCTTCTTTTCCTTCTTCTTCTTATCCTCTTTCCTCATCATCTTTTTCTTCAATCTCTTCTTCGTTTTCTCATTCTCCACGATCTTCTTTCTACTTTTCCTCTTCTTTCTCCTTTTCTCATATCACTTCTCTTCTATTTTTTCTTTCGTTTTCCCCATCTTCTCCCATACCACCTTTTTCCACCGACTCTGCTTCTTTTTCTTTTGTCTCCTCTTTCACTACCATCGATTTCCTCCTCCTCCTTTACCGCCACCACCTTCTCCTCCATCTCCTCCTAATCCTTCTCCTCCTCTTGCTTAATCTTTTTCGCTCCTTCTTCTCCTACTTCTTCCATCTTCTTCTTTTTCTTCTTTTTTTTCTTTTTCTTCTTTTTCTTCTTCTTTTTCTTCTTCTTCTTCTTCTTCTTCTTCTTCTTCCTCTTCCTCTTCTTCTTCTTCTTCTTTTTATTCTTCTTCTTTTTATTCTTCTTCTATTTCTTCCTCTTCCTCATCTTCCTCTTCTTCTTCTTCTTCTTCTTCTTCTTCTTCTTCTTCTTCTTCTTCTTATTCTTCTTCTTCTTCTTCTTCTTCTTCTTCTTCTTCTTCCTCTTCCTCTTCTTCTTCTTCTTCTTCCTCTTCCTCTTCCTCTTCTTCTTCTTCTTCTTTTTATTCTTCTTCTATTTCTTCCTCTTCCTCATCTTCCTCTTCTTCTTCTTCTTCTTCTTCTTCTTTTTCTTGTTCTTCTTCTTCTTCTTCTACTTATTCTTGTTCTTGTTCTTGTTCTTGTTCTTGTTCTTGTTCTTCTTCTTGTTCTTCTTCTTCTTGTTCTTCTTCCTCTTCATATTCTCTTTCTTCTCCACCTTCTCCTCCTTGTTGACGTTGTTATTCTTCTTCTTAAATTATTGTATCTGCCACCGTGTGTGTTATGTATAAATAATTTACACACATACAAACGCCAACGCCTGCATACACTAACTCGATCTGACCAGACAGAAACCTATGATTTATAAGGATACGCGTGGACTTAGCTACTGTTGTATTAACAGGTTATAACAGAACTGGTTTTTATTTCAGACGGAAAACTGAAGTCTGATTAGATGATTTTTAATTTTTAAACAGTATTCAACGGTGATTCTTGATTGGCTGGCAACTTCGACTTCGTTTCGTAGTGGAGAAACCAGAATATTGATCACACTTAGTTGGCTTGGTAATGGAATTTATCTCAAAAGCTTATACTATAGAGAATTTGAGCTAAACGGTGTCCCGAGATAACGTATATATTGTACCATAGACCAACCATCTAGGACTTATCCTTATTCTATGATTGTACTAAGAACATCCTTACATTAGTAACAGCGACAAAAAGTACCACTTGAGTTTTCGCGACAAAACTTACAACTTGGGTCGGTAACCTGGGAAAGGTCTGCCTATAACTTCAATGCGATAAAACGTACCATTTGAAAATAAGAGATAGGTTTTCCCGGTACATAATTATTTCAAATGCTCAATTTTTATTACTTTAACCATATATGAGGGGACAAACGAAGGAAAGAATGAAGCTTCAAGAAGGAAAGAGGTTAAGAATGAATGTGATCATGCACATGAGAATAGATAACAATTGTACGATTTTCTTTGTGTGATTTCAATTTTACGATTAGCCATTTGAAATCTTTGAACAGTATTAAATTCGTAATGGCTAATGATATCAAAATTTGACTCCAATAACTTTTTCTAGATATTTTTATTGCAAATTCAACGATACCTAATTTTTCAAGATTTGTCAACAATTAACAGAGATATGCTACATTTTAGGGTGTGCGGTGGTTGAGAACGGGTTGCAGTTTTTCGCTTCCAACCACCGCACACCCTAAAAAGTAGCATATCTCTGTTAATTGTTGACCAATCTTGGAAAATGAGGTATCGTTGAATTTGCAATAAACATATATAGAAAAGGTTATTCGAGTCAAATTTTGATATCATTAGCCATTATTAATTTAATCCTGTTCAAAGATTTCAAATGGCCGCCATTTTGTTTTTTGATGTCGGAAAATTTTGATTAATTTTAGTTAGATTGCATCAATTGTTGAAAAGCTGTATGTAAAATTTCAAAATTATACATTCAGAGGTGTTCGAATAAAAAATAATGAGTGAAAAAAACAAAATGGCGGCTGTGTGAGTAACTGGGGAAACTAGAAAAATTTTATTACGATATTTACTTTTGTTAGTGGTCCAGAAACACTGCCTAGAAGTATTGGTAGAGAGTTCCGAAACGCCCTGTATATTGTGAACATTTGTTTCCTACGTGACTGCATGCAGTGAATACAGATACTATACAGATACAGATACAGATATAGATATATAGAATACAGATACAGATACAGACACAGACAGTATCACTGTATTCATTACTGCATGGCTCCGACTACACAATATGCGTGTAAACCTTTGCGTTCCTATCAGCATAGCTTAAAGGGCATAGCCAAACAGGAAATAGAATATAACATGGTTCATGCTACATTGACTTCAAAGAGGTAGATTTCAGTCACTGTAGTCAACACTTAATTTGGACGAATTTGAGCCATGTGACCGAATTATTCAATGAGAAGCGAGGCGTCCAATCTATCTGTATAAAGTTACTGTGCAGCATTAAATCGAGCTCATTCAAATAAATTGTAAGAGTCTGTTTTCTATACTCTGTCTGCCTGTTTTCTATACTCTATTCTCAAAGGGTTTAATTTCCTTCTTCATAGAATTACTATCGATCTCTGTTTCATTTCCATGAAGAATACTTTCTACTGGGTACAAGATGAAATAGAATAATAATTTCGCGACAGTCAAAATCAATAAAAGGAACTTTTACGAGGCACTCAATCATTGAGTTCTATGTGCCTGGATCTCTCTTATGTGATTTCAAAGTGCAGTTAGTATTTAATAATAATAATTAATTATTTATTGCTACTGTAGAGAGCTTGAAATTAATTCAAAATTGAATCAGTCATCCACTGCTACAGCCTATAGAACTCAAGTACAGTATTTCATCACGATTTACATGCATTACAAATTCAAATTATTTTGATATTGATGGATGAGTCAGTCTCAGTCAATAGCATTGCAGTATTTTCCCGCCAATTATAATATGGTTAGGTTAGTCAATAAGAGTTGGCTAATTGCATGCCCAAAAATCTTCAACAAACTCCCAGTAATATTAGAGATGCCCCCTCCCTCCTTTTAAGGATAGACTCAGATCCTTCCTTGTTGAAGGATTTTACAGCATTAATGAGTTCCATGCTAGTTTTTATATAAGGATGTTAGCATCTTAGTTTGTAGGAACAATAGTTATTTATGTATTAAGAGCGTGAAGCGCGACTTTATCGCTCGAGCCAAAACATTTACTGAGCGACGCGTAGCGGAGCGCAGTAATTTTGCGAGAGCGATAAAGAAGCTTCACGCGTGAATTACATACAATATTTTTCCTAAAACTGCAGTTCTGGATTCCAAAACAATAAAACCTTGTAGTTTGTAACATCACAGACCGTGCGCGGATTTGGTTAGCATTCGCCATTGTTGAGGTTATGTGAATTTCACGGATTCTGTGATCCACCAATGAGAAGGCATCAAAATCAAAACAGAAGCGTAAAGAAAACAGCTGGCGAGCGTAAAGTACTTTACCGCTTGCTGAGCAGTAAAGAGGTATTTTACAATTAGTTTTCAGTACGTAAAGAACTACTTTACGAGCAGTTGTAGGAAAATGTATTTTATTTGTTTAACACATTTATAAGTTGATTTTCACAATATGTCCTATACAACATGCTTTGTCTTGAACAATAAATTCTATTCTATTATTATTTCACGTCAGTTGCTAAAATAGGGGGGGGGGGGATGAAAAGTTCTATAATGCCTGAGGGAGAGGGCAGACTCTAGGAAATATCGCAGAAAAAAAAGAAGACATATAGTCCTTTAACATTTTATGAAAATAATTGCTATAAATAATTTAATTGCTGATGATGCCCACATGAGTCTGAAGACTTGTGCGTGGGTAATGAGGTGAATGGGTGAATGATGAGAAACATCCATGGCTGAATGAGATTCGAACTCAATGCTGTAGGAAACGAAGCCAGCCAGAGCCCCTTATCTTATCAAAGACAATCGCTCCAACCAACTGCGCTACCAGAGTTATATTTCAAAATCTACGAGTTATATTTTAAAATAACAGCGCTATCATGATTATATTTTAAAATCTACGAAACCCTTCAATACGAATTTCAACCTATCCAATGAAAACGTCCCATCGCATTCACAAATCTCAAATTTTCGATTCATCTTACCTATCACGCACCCTACGTCCATTTAAATTACATCCTTTAAAACCTACAAACGTCCACCATTTTCAATTACTCGTCTCTAATTTTAGTCTCAGATTCGAAAAACAAATAAAAACACATCAAGTTTAGTCACGAAATACATCGGACCAACGAGCTCTCGTATACAAAACTAAGCGTGATAAGGTCTAATTCAATTCCAAACCACACATACATGATTATTATTAAATTAAAAAGTGAAAATACACTTACAAACAAAGAAAACTTCACAAAACACACACACATACACTTATAAAATTGACATAAATACACTAAAACCGACATAGTTCATGTTCCTCTCACAATTTTTGTGTTTTCAGATGGTTTTCTACTGATTTAGATTGTCTAGGGCCCGTTAGAAGAACAAATATTATGATGGACGTGTAATTATAACGCCGGTCTGTCTTGTCTGGCCTCTTGACAGCTTGTTAGCATACCTAATACTACAGTTTCTCCCGTTTAACAGGCCCGGTTCACACGGTAACGTAGCACTTTAACATAAAAAGTTTCAACACTTTATCCGATTTTTTATCGTACGGTCACCTTTTTTGACGCGAAACATTTCCACCAGCGGCAAACTCTTCAGATGTCTTCTTTCAAACGATGAAAAGAAAAAGTAAAATAAAATCGCCAATTAAAAAATGATATACACAAGAATGTTGTATAATCGGCAACATAACATCAGTCGTACGATGTTCTATTGCATTTCCACCTAATAAAAATTCATACCAAAAGCGTTTTCATATCTCCTAATAATAGTGGAGCACTTTGGAGTGCTACTATGATTTTTAAATCACTTTTCTCGAAATTTCTCACTCAAATGCTGACGACTTAATAGTCTAATTTGATTGCCTTCTTCGGTTGTGTTTTGCCTCGTTTTTTCATCGTTTAAATGGTGCAGTCGAGAATCTGTGCTTTAAGGCTGTGCGCAGGGCTTTTGGTAATAATTTTTTTTCGAAGTTTCATGTATTGAATACTATTAGGACTTCCATTGCTGTGAGGAAAAATGTTTTCTTCAGTTATTTAGTGAAATATGGGATTTCAAAGTTGAAAATTTTCGGTTTTTGGGGGCAATTGATCTCTTCTACGAGTTATTTTAAACTCTTCATAAATCCGTAATGTTCCATAACTGAAAGACAACCAATAAAATGACATATTTTTTCTCCAACCAAGCAATTCCTTTTTTCAAAATAAATTTTTTTAATCTGTAAAAAGTTTCTGTTTTTCAAAAATGTATTTTGAAAAAACCATTTGGTAGATTGAAATGAAAATATGTCATTTTATTCCTTGGGGTGTCTTTTAGTTATGGAAAACTTATCAAGTTTAAAATCACTAATAGGTGAGATCAATTGCCCTCAAAAACCGAAAAATGTCAACTGTGAACCCCATATTTTACAAAATAATTGAAGAAAACGTTTTTTTCTCACAACAATAGATGACATTTCAAAGCCCTAATAACATGCAATACAAGTAACTTATGACCAAAAATCCTGCGCACAACCCTAATTCAAATCATCTCGTAGAAAATGATGGGACTTTTAGTTCTTTCCATTCTACCCCAATCAATTATTATATTCAATTCAATTCTTTATTTTTTTCTCACCAAAGTCATTACAACTGACAATATACATTTAAAAAAATACAATAAAATATAAAAATTGTAACACATTAACAAAATAACAGTAACATATGGAGTGAGAAATGACCTAACCAACTATGGTTACATGTACTAGGATTTTTATAATTATTATATTGAGAGCATTGATGGTCGGCTTCTCTAAATGATAGCCCAAAAAAATCGTGCGTCACTTATGAGTCTCGAACATTCAATATCCGCCCTTCGGACCGCAACACTGCCGCCCAAGATCCGTATCCGTAGCGATCCGTACCGATCCGTATCCGCAACCGTACTGGGTCAATAGTTACGTGCCTCTAATAGCCTACAAAAAACAATAACAGTTGAGCTCGTTAAATTCTGTTCGGTCGTTTGCTTGTATACACAATTACGGCCTTTCTTCGTTTCTCGGCGCTCTTTTTTCATCTGCTTCCTCTCTTTTTTCTGTTCTTTTCAACATTTTTATAGCTCGTCTTCACTGGACGAGTTTCTCCGTGATTCTTTTCGATTTCGAGAGGCCTTCTTCCGATTTTGAGTCCATGACGGCCAGGAATTTGATGGGATTAATACGTACTTTCCTAATAATATACCTACTCAAGATCTCAAAGGCTAACTCATAACAAATGTTTAATTAAAAGGCCAACTATTTATAGGGCTGTTCAAGAAGGAGGAATGATTGAAAACATTTATATTTCTTCCAAATTGCAAAAGATTGGAATGTGACTTCAACGCTCAGATTCAGATGACTTTATTTGTGCAAATTTACAATTTACATGAATTATTAAATTATTGCAGATTATTAAGATTATAGAACTCTAGTTGATGTACAGTGATTTTGGAAAAGTTAACAAAATGGTTGAATAGTTTGAAAAGAAAAGATTATCAATACACAAAATATTAACGTATTCAGAAATTATTGATGTGATTGGTAAAAAATGCTGCATAGAGAAAAAAGTTTTAAATTTCGACCAGCCCCGGTAGAAGTTCTCTCCATCAAAATTAGTGTAACAATTTCAGTGTTACAAAAATAAGTAATAATATTGACAATAACGATTCAAAATTTTTTGGCCATCTCTGCAATGTTTTTAGAATATTTAAATAAATATTTAATCACAGACCTGTTAGATTTTAACTTAAATAAAGGAACAAAATCTAACATCGAATTCCTTTAAGTGCTATTAATTTATACTGAAAACCTCCGCAATGGCGGATATTGACAACAGCATTGAAAGCTGATGGAAATCGATGAATGTAACTGTAAAAAAATAAAAGTCAAGACCGGGTTAGGCGCCCGACCTTGAAGTTATTGGGAGGTCCGTGATTCGATCCCCGGTGGTGACTGATATTTGTGAACAGTAGCATTCATCGATTTCTTAAAGGAATTCGAAATTAATAAATTCTGTATTTATTAGTTTTGCCAGTTAGTCTACTTCAAACTAACTTGCTAAGTAAAGGCTCCAGATATTTCTGAATCTATTTATGATTAGACTATTACAGTATAAATTTAACTAAATATAATTGTTAAGTGATAGCCGCGAGCCGTAGCAGGTATCTGTTCAATCCTGTTTGTAACGGTGACCGATAAGATTGGCTAGCAAAAATTACACTGTTCTCCGCTGTAAAATCACTTCCCGGTGGTTCGGAACCCACCTAAAACTGTAGGTCCAACTCATCAATCACCATCATCCAACTCATTACCCTCGCACAGGTATCAGACCTATGTGGGCTTCATTCTCCAAAAAAAAAAGTTGTTAAGTTAAGCTAGTGAAATCGTATTAGCGTATTATATTTGACTAATATTTAAAAAAATTATATTTTTATTTATTTTCTTAAAAGTTTTATCTACTAAAATTTTAATTAATATACTTTTAATTATTTTCATTGTATATGTCAAAGAATAATCTGAATAAATTTTGATTTGATTTGAAGGGATTTTATTACCTAAAAAAAGTCCTCACTCACATAAAAGACAAAAAATAATATAGTTTTTTCAATGATGATTTAGAATTTCTTCATCTAGTTCCCGCCTGATTGTAATGAATTATCATAGTGATTATTGTGAATACTGAAAATAACGTCAATGTATTTTTTATTTTAATAAATCGGATTGATTTAAACCAACATTCATAAATAGCTATCAAAGATGGAGAAATGTTAAAAGATTAAAAATCGCACCGCAAGAACAGTGATAGAAATAAATAATTATGATCAAGATTCGAATTAAAAATACCTAACCTTTTCTTGGCCACACCTTCAAAACCTATAAATCACCATAACAGATTGAATAATAGCCTGTAAACGATATTTACTAACGAAATCGTCCACCTCCTTATTCTCTCATTATCAATTCTCAATTTTCGGAAACAATTTCAGCACAGCAGATTATCTAATTTTCAAAATCGAATTCGATACCTGTCAATTAGCGTATTAGAATCACATCTCATAAGACTGATCCATTTTTCACACACAAAGTTAATGCAAACTGTAATCGGAGCTTATAATTTAGAACTTATACCAGTTCTGTCACTCGGTAACCGGTTATTTTTTGCGTAACAGTTATCGCCCCGGGTAATGTGGAATTGAGGAACCCGAAAATTTCACATTTACATTTGTTTGTTTCTGTAGGTTCATTCAGCCTCTGGTCATAATTCGTTTTATCCGGTATCTTTCTCTGTTTTTTTGTTTTTTTTGTGTTATTTTCATTTTTTTTAAGATAACCTTTTAAAATACTACATATAAGACTTTAGCTAGTGGTTGTCAGGCTGAAATCCTTTGAAATTTATTGCATCCCTACCATCAATCGTGCAATTAAATAACTAAATTCCCAAATATAAGCATCATGAAACCAAAATACAGTCATAGGGTAAAGAATGGACATAAAATATTTTAACTTATATAAGTCAAAAATACTGATCTTCATCGCACAGAAGTTCAGACAATACACGATTATTTGATTTGGATAAAATCAATCTAATCTAAGAAAATGAAAAAGGTAGCAATTCAAAGTGATAAGATTTTCCCGAAAAAAGAAAAATTCTAATTCAATTTTCCATCTAAAACATGTGCATAAATTATAAGTATCCACAAAAATATTTGTATTAACTTTTTGTTATAAATTTAACGACTTGCTAATATATGCTAATATATGCTAATATATGCTAATATATGCTAATAAATGTTAAAAATCCAGATAAGAAGTTACTAAATAAACTAGCTAAACTTATAAAGAAAGTTATTTGCTTTGTTAAAGCGAGTTGATGAAGTTGAAGCTTCAAATATTATCCTGCAATGTATTAGGAATGTTAAAGGTTAATTTGATAATCGATAATTTGAGGCAATATACTGCAATGAATTATTTGTGAAATGTATTATTTAGTATTATTATTATTATTTTTGCTTCTGATTTTTTATTGTAATATTAATTATTTTGTCTCAATAAGCCATTTTTGTGCTATAAGACCTAAGATGGTGAAAATTTGTTTTGTTGCTCAGCTCCATATGTTGTAATTCTTTCTTAAGCTGAACAATAAACAATAAATGTATATAATAAATGTACTCACACTCAGATTTAGATTGAATGCCTTGAAGATGAGTTTCAATAACTCAAAAACGTTCGGCTGAATGTGAGTACATTTATTATATATTCACAATCTAAAACTGACTGAAAGTCGTAAAATTTACAACAAAAAGTTAATATTAACAACGCAGATCGTTATGGAACAAGAAATCCAAGAATATTATTTATCTAGTTTAAAAAACTGGATAAGAATGATTAAAAGTCGAAAGGATAGGCTGTCGATAGAGATAACTCTACAGCCATATCCTGTAAAGGAATACTAGCATCTTATAAGATTCGATAAAGGTATCAAAAACCAGATAACTTTTGGTTTAATTGACGGAGAGCTTTTCACTTCGAGATATCGAACTCATTAGAGTCGAATAGTTGACTATCAGTCATGTATCAACAACCTGTTTCCCTATAAATGGTACAGTATTCTTAGTAGTATGTATATGACTCCTATCAACTTTTTTAACAGGAGCCTTCTCAAACAGAGCATGATTTTTGGAGAGAAAATTAATAGTTATCTTAAGAATTGATCTTAATTGTTACAGTCGGTTACAGTTAAGTGAGGCGGTCTTAACCCAACTAATTAGTACCAAGAAAGGTTATTAAAAAGAATTATTATCCATTGTATAGAGTGAATAAGTGTTTCATTGACGTATTAATGTTAACATGATACCCACGTGATAACCTGTTCATTATTTCAAAATGTATTTATTTGTAAATAAGCACCTTGAGAAAATAATAAAAAAAAATTTTTTTACCTTGAGAAGAATAGAGGTCCATTTAAGAGGTAGTCAAATATTAACGAGAACTATAAAACTTTATGGATTCGATATTTACTATTGATATCAGGTTTTGGGATAGTTTTCCTCAATAAACAAGATCGTTTTTGAGAAGCTGCAGCGCTGCAGGCCTAAACAGAATAAAGATACGGTACTCAAAAGGTAGTAGGGTCAATGAATTGGAAGCTAAATTTTGATTTTAGAAATAATTTTTTGTTTAAGTAGCTTGATATCTTTTTGTAACGCCATTTATCTGTACTTTATCAGTACTTTTATGATGATAAAGTGAAAATTGTGAATAACGTTATAAGGTAACGGCCGTTTCACTCTGTAGTTAACAGTACACTTATCAAAGTACTGTACTCAATTGAGTGAACTGTGGGTTGCATGACGATGCTCTTAACAAAAAAGTGAAACGGCCGTCACGCCATAACGTGAGTTACAATTTCCACTTACTTGTTTTTTAAAGTTTCATTATTTATTAGTGGAAACAAGATGGATTATAAAAATATATTTTTTTGCTAATCATTTTTAGCTGAGATCAAAGCTCATTTCCTCAATTATTATTTACAAAGTTATACAAAATCAACTTTTGTTAGAAATGTTTGTAATTAAATATTCTACATTGGAAAAAAGAATGCTTCTAGAGTAGAGTATCCCAATAATTCGGGTATCGATAGTACGATGTTCCATTAAATTTGACAAATAAATGAGAACTTTTTGGATTTTTCCATTTTTTGAAAAATGAATACCGAAATAAATTTTTCAAGTAGAAATGGAATCTTCTAATCTCTTTGAGTAATAATTCAGAGCTTCTTTCCATTCATAAGTGCTGTAATAAAAGCACACTTCTTTAGTTACACTATAACACTAAAGTTTCAGTTAAAACAATATTTTTTCGGAGTGTTCCGTGTAATTAGATTTTTTTGTAAAACGTGTTACTTCTACTGTATCTATTCAACTCGAATTGCCAGGACTCTTCTGAATTTCATAATAGTGAATAATCATTTCATTGAACCCTAAAAAACATTTACTTATAGCAATAAACAATAAGACATGAAGTTGTCACAACCACATTTATTGAAAACCGTGAGATACTAGTTTCGGTTGTTAAACCATTATCAATTTCAAACAAACTAAAACTTAAGTACAGAGTAGCTTAATATATAGACTACTAAACACAGAATGATCACAGATTTATTGAAAACCGTGAAATACTAGTTTCAGTTGTTACACCGTTATCAATCTCAAACTAAAACAAAAGAATGATAGATTTCTGATTATTTTGTGTTTAGTATTAGTAAATTTTAATACATTATTAACTAGTATTACTAATATAGTATTAGTAAATGTTTAGTATATGTTAAGCTACTCTGTACTTTAGTTATAGTTTACATGAGATTGATAACGGTGTAACAACCGAAACTAGAATCTCACGGTTTTCAATAAATGTGGTTCTACCAACTTCAAGTCTTATTATTCATTATGGATATCTCCCACAATACCACCCTCGCTGCTACAAAGAAAGTTACTCATAACAGCTACATCCTATAATGTACCTACAATCTATATAAGCTACATTCATGATGAAATTAGGTATGTGATACCTATTTATAATTCATATATACTCGGTATACAGCACCTCACCTATCCTTGACCCATATACCAACGAAAATATATACAAAAACATTCAACGAGGAGTAGGCTATACTAAGACCATCAGTTAGCCACAGCTAACTAGCGCAGTATAACTACAAAAATATAAGTAATTTAAGATATGACTATCAAAATGTATAAATCTAGATTTTTAATTATTACTAGCCTATAACAATGAGCGTATTCAACCAGTACCCAACATCTGTACGAGTAATTTACGAATAGTTAAACAATATCAAAACAAACAAAATTGATAGTCAATAGCTCAATACAAAACCAGTGTAATCATAGTGGGGAAGGTTCTAGAAAAATCAGCTTGAGGCAGTCTCTTCATTCAACTACGGCAACACAGTATTATTAACTCAAGCAATAAATTAGAAACAATTGATTAGGGAGCAAATAGAGAGGATTGTTTCCCATGCTGATTAATCTTCAATTTGTGGACTACCAGAACTTCCTGTCTCTTAAAATGAATTCCTTTCTTCTTTATCATCTTCCATCGTTTTCTTCTCTAGTCTTCTCCGCCTCTTTCCTCTCTCTTCTTTTTCGCCTCTTTTTTCTTCTTTTTCTTCATCTTCTTCCACTAACTCCACCACTTCTCCATCATCTTCTTTCTACTTCTTTCTTCATCTTTCTTCCTTTTTCATCTTCTTTCCCTCCTTCAACCCATTTCCCTCCTATTCAGCTTTTCCCTTCTTCTACTCCCCCTTCTCCAGCTTCTCATCCACCTCCTCTTTCTTTTTTCATCTTCTTCTTATTTTATCTTCTTCTCCTCCTTCTTCTCCATCTTCATCTTACACTCCTTACAACCCTTCACCTCATCATTCTCCTCCTTCACCTTCTTCTCCTCTTCCTACTCCTTGTCCTTCTTATTTTATCTTCTTTTTTCCATAGCCTTTTCCATCTCCGCCATCTTATTCTTCTTTATTTCTTTTTCTTTATTTTTCTTTCTTTTTCTTTCTTCTTCCTTCTTCTTCCTTCTTCTTCCTTCTTCTTCCTTCTTCTTTCTTCTCCTTTCTTCTCCTTTCTTCTTCTTTCTTCTTCTTTTCTCGTCTTTCTTCTTCTTTCTTCTTCTTTCTTCTCCTTTCTTCTTCTTTCTTCTCCTTTCTTCTTCTTTCTTCTTCTTTCTTCGTCTTTCTTCTTCTTTCTTCGTCTTTCTTCGTCTTTCTTCGTCTTTCTTCGTCTTTCTTCGTCTTTCTTCTTCTTTTTTTTTCTTCTTCTTCTTTCTTCTTCTTCTTTCTTCTTCTTTCTTCTTCTTTCTTCTTCTTCTTCAACTCCTTCCACCCCTTTCCCCTTCTATTCAGCCGTTCCCCTCTTTCTCCCCTCCTCCTTCCCGTCTTCTCCTTTTTCTCCTCCTTCTCCTCTTTCTTCTTCCTCCTCTCCTCCTTCCCCTCCTTCTTCTTATGTCCTCTTCTTTTTCCTCTTTTTTCTCCCTTTTCTTCTTCTCTCTTCTTTCTCAGAAAAATTAATTTCTCTTCTATTGTCTATGTAGATATGTCGATAGTGATTATATATGTATACATATATATAGGAATCTACAGTAATAGCAGTTTCAAATTTCATTTAGATTCAGTGGCTATAACCATCAATTATTAATTTTGGTATACGGTTTCATTGTGGCACTGTATGATTAACCCGTTACTATACAGGCAGTACATGCTTTTCAACCGTGGTCTACCTGAACGTGAGTATTAATTACAGTTTTTTATGAGTGTTAAAAGTTATTGACTCCTTGACTTTGAGTTTCTCTTTTACAGGGTCAGAGTACACGAAAGATTCCTTGTCGTACGTTGATTCATGTAAACAGTGTCTTCAATTTTTAACTCAAAACTGCCTTTCAATATCGTAATATCGTTACAGTTGCTTTTTGTTTTCCATAGCAACAAGACAGTATTTTTGGCTCAAAATTTTTTATAAAAATTTAATATTATAAACTATTTTTAATCTTTTGAGTGTTTCGTTTTGAGTGAACTTTTAAATTGATAGTCGCTAAGACAAAAGAATCGTTTCCTTATTTTTCGAGTGAAGTTTTTTAGCAAATCTAAATTTTTAGTCTGTGTTAACCTGAATGTTTTGAACAATTTAACATGATATAATTATTCAAAATGTTTGAAAAGAGCAGTTTCGGACTTGAGTCTGTTGCTCCCTTACATTCATTATTTGGCCACAATAAATAAATAAATAATATTCAAGATATTAACCTATTCTCTCCTTTGATCATAACAATATTATAACGCACATATTGTAATGATATCTCAAGTTTGAAATTTTTAAGGATTGCAATAATTCTTTAAAATATAATAAATCGTTGAGGTTGTAGTCCACATAGCCCCAACCTAAAAGTACTCATTTGCAACCTTCAGTTTATGAGATTTTAACACGAATAGAATACGTTTGTGTAGCTTGACCTTAAAATATAAATCCACATTTTGATTACTCTATACAACATATAATTTAAAAAAAAGGTGAATAGAGGATGAAATGAATTAGCATTTGAAGATTGATTCCAAATAAATTCAATTCAATGCTCTATAAAGTATTAAAGTACTTAATAAAAGTAGGCTACATAATTTGTAAATACTCTTTCATACAGCAGCTGAAATGATAATTCCACTACAGCTGATGATCACAGCTTGTTTATGTTATGTTTTATGATACAGTTTTAAGATATCTTTTGGCAATTTGAGTGTTTATGTTATTTTCTATGATATTTTTCAGCAATTTTAGTTTAAAATAAGTGTTAACAAAGATGCAAACCTTTATCAACCATCTGAAATCCTGTACTAATCTCCAAAGAAACAGTTTTCGACTTTTCTATAAAGCTTTTGGACGATCAAAATGCACCAAATCGGAAGGCCGGCCTTCTGGAAACGTAGGAAATATAGTTTTCATCACTGGAGTCCGAACCCCGTTTCTACTATCAGGAACTGACTACTCAAAATTGATGACTTTCGATCTGGCCAAGCAGTCCCTGATGGCTCTTGTGAAGAAGACTGATTTGCCCAAAGATGTTGTTGATTACATTGTTTATGGATCAGTTATACAAGAGGTTAAAACCAGCAACATTGGTAGGGAAGCAGCATTGGCGGCTGGGTTCTCTGAAAAAATTCCATCACATACTGTTACAATGGCTTGCATCAGTTCTAACCAATCAATAACCACTGGAATTGGTATGATTGCAGCTGGAGCATGTGATGTGGTCATAGCAGGAGGTGCAGAGTTCATGTCTGACATTCCCATACGCTTTTCCCGTAAAATGAGGGAGTTGATGCTGAGGATGAACAGAGCAAAAACATTCTCCAATAAACTAAAACTGATTGCAAGTATAAGACCAGGTCACCTAGTTCCAGAACTACCAGCAATTGCAGAATTCTCATCAGGAGAAACAATGGGACATTCTGCTGACAGACTAGCAGCTTCTTTCAAGGTATCCCGTGAGGAACAAGATGATTTTGCACTGAGATCTCATACACTTGCTGCTGAGGCAACTAAAAAAGGCTACTTAACAGATATTGTTCCATTTCAAGTACCAGGAAGTAATAAGCTAGTTTCAGAAGACAATGGGATACGAGTGTCTTCTAAGGATAAACTCAGCAAACTAAAACCAGCTTTTGTGAAGCCTCATGGTACTATAACTGCAGGAAATTCATCATTTCTCACTGATGGTGCATCTGCATGTGTGATTATGACAGAAGAAAAGGCTGAGGAATTGGGTATGACTCCAAAAGCATACCTGAGGGAATTCGTATATGTTGCACAAGACCCACATAACCAACTACTCTTGGGTCCTGCTTATGCTACACCACAGATCCTTGAGAAAGCTGGCCTGGAGATGGAAGACATCGATGTCTGGGAATTCCATGAAGCATTTGCAGGACAGATTTTGGCAAATTTGAAAGCATTAGACTCTGATTGGTTTGCCCAAAACTACATGTGCCGAGAGTCCAAGGTTGGTGTTCCTGACATGGACAAATTCAACAATTGGGGAGGCTCTCTGAGTATTGGACATCCTTTTGCAGCTACTGGCGTGCGATTGGTCAGTCATGCAGCCAATAGGCTCATCCGTGAAGATGGCACGTTTGCTCTGATTGCCTGCTGTGCAGCTGGGGGACAAGGTGTGGGCATGCTTGTGGAGAGACACCCTGATGGTAAACCAGATTGATCACATATTTTCTGTTACACTGTTTATACTGAATAAAGATATAATTACTGGCAAAGTAGACAGCAATTTGAATTATTATGTGATTAATTTCATACGATTTATGTACAAGGGATGGAGAGACACCCTAATGGTAACCCTGATCAATTGATTGATTGCATATTTTGCACTGTTTGTAGTTTTTACTTACAGAAAATATATAGACAGAATAAGCAATTTCAATCATTTCTAGTTTGATTGAAGCAGGTCCACAAACAATATAGATTCGATTTGGGCAGGTTCATGTATGATAGTGGAATGACATCCCTGATTGTAACCCAGACACAATGTTCACAATTATATTTGTTACAGAAATTTATTTTATTTTATTGTTTGTATCTTTCGCTGAATAAAAATATATTGACAAAATATGCTATCTCAAGTATTATTAGTCTGTAATAATCAGTTTCAACAATTATAGTGATAAATGCATGATATTCACAGCTCATAAATAACATGTAGTTACAATAAATTGTAATAACCAATTTTTCTCAATGAAAAAATAAAAAATTCAATTCCTGGATTTCTTGTTCCATGACGAACTGCGTTGTTAATATTAACTTTTTATGTGAAATTTAACGACTTGCAGTCAAATATTCATTAAGAATAAGTATAACTTACTTAATCTGTAGGCCGAGCGCTTTCGAATCTTTGAGATCCATCTTCAGAGGCCTCTTATACTTATTCTTAATGAATATTTGACTGCAAGTCGTTAAATTTCACATAAAATGTTAATAAATAATTGAAATTTATTTTTAATGTTATGGGTTCTACCTCTAAAATAAGGCTTGCAACACTTGAAATTAACACTCAAACTTTATTTACACAAATTACTTACTACACGCATAAATCAGTTGTCATACAAGAAAAAATAATAATTACTAACTGTCAATAGGCCAATCAATAATTCAATAAATAATCGAACACTTACAAAGCACAGTGTCTGTCACTGTATTTGATAATCAAAATAATAGCACTTGTATAAAATTTAAAGGAAGTCTGTAAAATATACTGCCACTATGTCACTGTATCATATTAAACGTTCGAATCACAATTGAACTGCTGTTTACGGGGACTGCCCTTTATACACTGTTTGAAAGTATTCCAGGAAGTTCGAGAAAGTGATAACATAATCTGGAACATTCTGGAAAATTCTTGAAAGCCCTAGACCTACATATTTAACAAATAGGAGTGAGAAAAACATTGGAGGAAAAAGAGAAACAACAAGAGTTAATTTACGACCTCTTTGTAGTACGTGTTATCAATGTGACCAGATGTCCTGTTCACAAAACGAGTAGCGTAGAATAATGTTTTTCTTCTTCTTTCTTGGGTTCCTTACCCAACATTTATTTCGACAATGATTTAGATTGAATTTGTATCTAAATCTTGACATTGATTCAACCAATTTCAACCCATCATATTTAAATTCGATTTAAAATGAAACTAGAATTCCCGATTCTTGAACATTTTAATCGATTGTTTAAGTTTGAATTTACTTGGAAAAAATGAAAGTAAAACAATTAGTCAATTTGCGATACTTGGAAAATTTAGAATAGAATGATATTTTTCTCGCTAATCACAAAAATATAAATTAAATACGATAATTTACAGCATGAATTATGCTATAATATTTTCAAAGAAATAGAAAATGTACAGTATATTATACACTGCACATATTATATAGAGGTAACTAGCAGGTTGCCCGATTCAGTTGAATTAGGATATCTAGAATATGACGTAGCCTGAATGAATGAATTATTTATTTGCCATAAAAAACAATACAATATATACACTTCATAGATGTTACATTCACATACTGTGGCACTACTGGCATAAGAGAACTTGTTCGCCAGCAGTGAGTTCAAAATCGTACATTTAGCGTAGAATAATGTTTTACTTCTTTCTTGGGTTCCTTACCCAACATTTATTTCTACAATGATTTAGATCAAATTTGAATCTCAATCTTGACATTTACACATTTTATATATTATTAGTATCTTTTTCTTATCTGATTCTTTTCCTTATTCTTCTTCTTCTTCTTCTTCTTGATTTTCTTCTTATCCATCCCTCTTCTACTTATTCTTCTACTTCTGCTTGTTTTTATTATTCTTCCCTCTTCTCTTCTTATTCTTCTGCTTCTTGTTTTTCTTCTCCATCCTCTTTTCTTTTTCCTTCTTCATCAGCTTCTTATACTTCTCTTTTTCTGTAGTCGGTTATCTGTCATCAATACATCTTCCAACTTCCAACGCATTTGTGTTTCTGATTGATTGAAAAAGCATTCTTCAAACTCAGGCAGATAAATCGTGATAACTGCAAGCCACCTCCGTTTCTTCTTCTTATTTTTCTTCTTATACTACCCCTTTTTCTTCTGCTTTTTTTTCCATCCTCTTTTCATTTTGTTCTTCATGAGCTTTTCATTCTTCACTTTTTCTTCTCAATTTTCTTCTTCTCTTTCTTCTCCATCGTCATCCTCTTTTTCTTATGCATCTCCTGTTTCTTCCTCCTTTCCTCCACTAATACCTTATCGTTTGTTGTCAGAGAATTTTATTTATTTTTTCTATTCCTCTTCTTCTTATTTTCATACTTATTCTTTCCCTTTCTCTCCTCCTTTTTTCTTCTTCTTTACCTTTAATCTCCTTCCTTTTCATCATTCTTCTACCTTTCCTCCATTGATACCATATTCTCCAGCGTCGTTCGAGTTTTATTGTCAGAGAATTTTATACATTTTTTGTCTCTTTCTGGTTATCCCTCTTCTTATTCTTACTCTTATTCTTTCCCTTTTTCTTCTTATTTTTCCTTCTTCTTCACCTTTTTTCTTCCAACTTTTCCTTATTCATCTTCTTTTTTCTCATTCTTCTTCCTCACCTTTCTTTTTCTTCTTCTGCTTATTAGTCCTTTTCTTCATTCTTCTTTTTTCCCTTATTCTTCTACCTCTCCTCCAGCTTCTCTTTTTTCTTATACCTCTTCTTCTTGTTCTTTCCCTTTTACCTGCCTTTTCTTTTTTTTCCTTTTTCTTCTTCCTATTTTTTCCCTTTTTTCTTCTGCTTCTTTTTTCCTCGTTTTTTCTTCTCATTCTTCTTTTTTCCTCGTTTTTTCTTCTCATTCTTCTGTTTTCCTTATTCTCCTTTCTCTCCACCATCAATACCTGATTCTCCAGCTTCGTTAGAGTTTTGTCGTTAGAGAACAGACAACAAGCCGTTTATTATAAAAGACGCCCGAAAAAAAGATGTCACTTCTTAAAGCCTTAACTGCGCTGCGTTTAGACGTAGGAGACAATTTACAACAGCAATCAATCATCCACCTCAATAAAACTCACAATAGTACTTACATCAGTTCCCAGCATCGATGCAATAACACAAAAGAACAACCATCCCGAACTGACAAACGCAGACATTTCTTTTGCATTTACATGGCGCGCTATTCAAAATCCATTAAAAGAAGTTGACTGTATATTTATATATCAGTGTCTATTATCACTATACATATATAGCAGAAGAGGTAAGTGAAGCTGTGATAAATAAGTCGTCGCTTTTTAATATGTCAAGGTCGCTCAAGCCTAGAGTTGTGTGCCATTATTTGAGCCAGTCATCATCATCATCATCATCATCATCATCGTCGTCGTCGTCGTCGTCGTCATCGTCATCATCATCATCATCATCATCATCGACATTGTCGTCATAGTCATCATTGTCTTATTTTAAGTTAGTAGGAGGAAGACTAGCTGTATCAGAATTCAACCTTGACAATGCGGGTGAAGGTCACACCAGCGCCGGAGCCGATGAGATTATGTTAATTTTTATTCAAGTAGCGGGCGGGAAAGTAGTAAAAGTCGAAAGAATTTGTTGAATTTTAAGTTGTGCTTGACAAGATCAAGTTCAAGATCAAGAATTGCTGTACACAAATGGTTAATTGTGGAATGTAGCCTATTGTAGAAATAGAAGTTCACTGTATTGGATTTGGACACTGTAGTGTCTGATTTTCGTGCCCGGTCGATAATGGGGTGAAGAAAAGCGACCACTCTTTCGGACGCTATTGCATTAATTTTTTAAATGCATCTGCTATCTAGTAATGAATAATAATCATTAGTAGTTTGATAAGTAGTTTAGTAAGTCAGTAAGTATAGTAAGTTTGATAAGTAATTTAACGATAAGTAATGATTTTTTTTGAGGATGAAGCCCACATAGGTCTGAGACCTGTGCGTGGGTAATGAGTTGGATGATGGTGATTGGACCTACAGTTTTAAATGGGTTCCGAACCACCGGGAAGTGATTTTCAGCAGAGAACAGTGTCTTTTTTGCTGGCCAATCAAGCTGGTCACCGTTACAAACAGGACCTACGAGAACGCAGCTTTTCTATCTGATTGAACAGATACCTGCTATATACGGCTCGCGGATATCACTTCCCTAAAGTACTATTAGTACATTGTTGGATCTTGTTTCAATTTATGTAAAAATTATGGGAGTTATGTAGCCGAAATAAATCGAATCGTTGCTCAAATATTTGTCTAATAACGGATGTTTCAAAAATGACGCAACCTTGAGATCAAAAATAGTGGAAGTCATGAATGGGGTGAATTTTCTGTGCCCCAATCGATATTTAAGCAAAATTTAATTCAATCTCAACTATCTCAGTCAATTGGTATTTATTAATCTAATTAAATTGAAACTCAACAACACTCAAAAATCATTCAAGTAGAGTAAAAAAAATAGGAGAAAAGTTGCCACAAATGTGTTGAAATCAGTAAAAATCTATCTTAAAGTTACAGTGCATCAAATCCAACATCTAACTTACCAGCATTGAATTTTAATCATGTGCATGTTGAATATGTCTTACATTGAACTCCAAGGGTTGCATCATTTTTTAAACATTCTCTATTTGACCATATTTACAAAATCAAAATATCCTAAATGAGCAGACCTCTTTCAAATATCACACTATCACACTATCTTTGTGAAAAACAGTTTTTGCAATAGCCCTTGTTATATTCACATTTATTGTTAGTTACATCTATAAATAACTAAATAACTAAATAACTAAATAACTAAATAACTAAATAACTAAATAACTAAATAACTAAATAACTAAATAACTAAATAACTAAATAACTAAATAACTAAATAACTAAATAACTAAATAACTAAATAACTAAATAACTAAATAACTAAATAACTAAATAACTAAATAACTAAATAACTAAATAACTAAATAACTAAATAACTAAATAACTAAATAGCTAAATAACTAAATAACTAAATAACTAAATAACTAAATAACTAAATAACTAAATAACTAAATAACTAAATAACTAAATAACTAAATAACTAAATAACTAAATAACTAAATAACTAAATAACTAAATAACTAAATAACTAAATAACTAAATAGCTAAATAACTAAATAACTAAATAACTAAATAACTAAATAACTAAATAACTAAATAACTAAATAACTAAATAACTAAATAACTAAATAACTAAATAACTAAATAACTAAATAACTAAATAACTAAATAACTAAATAACTAAATAACTAAATAACTAAATAACTAAATAACTAAATAACTAAATAACTAAATAAATAAATAAATAAATATCTTAAAACATCTATTCCTGCTAATTCCGAAAGCAAATCATCAAACTGATCTTCCCGCCAACCACTGTCTGAATGATAGAGCTGATAGGAGACTTGCAAGATCATCAACCAGGTACTGATGATGTTCATTGGGAATCCATCCAAAAAACATGTTCTTTCAAGTATAAGTAAGAAAGAAGAAACGAGATTTCAATTACGAGTAGTTCTTCATACACCAATCTACACGCAATTTATCATGGATCACCAAATACTAAGTAAAAATATTCAAATAAATAAAACTTGCTTTTAAATTAAATTTTAAATACATTCTATTGAATTTTCCAAGTCTAAATAATCAACTTATTATTGTAAATTTAACGACTTGCAGTCAATTTTAATTGTGAATGAATAATATTCCTACTCACAGATCGTTATGGAACAAAAAATCCAAGAACTTATATAACTATTATTAATGTAGACCATTAAATTTCAGTATTTTGTTAACCAATAATCATGCAAATAATACCATGTTGAGCAAAAAAGATCTCAAAATTGGATTTCCTACTGGAATAATCACTTATTTGAATCAACTATTATAGCCAACTGGAAAATAATCTATTAGCCTTCATAGGCTAGACTGCAATATTACAAAAACAAAATTTCCGACCCACAAAATTTAGATAAGCCAATTGTTACAGAATCTTATTATAACACGATTACAATACAAGAAACCGAAGAGATTATCACTTGGTGAGTCACAATAGTAGCTTATTCAAACAAAAACCTAGTTATATTGGTAGAAAACTCTACAACAAGCTACCGCAGTTTTTAAAGTCTTGAAAACATAGAAATATTTTTAAAAAATATTTAGTTGATAAAACTTTTTATAGTGTACAAGAGTTCCTTTCACATCAGAATTCGGCTAAGCCTTACCCCAACTAATTGATAAACTAATATACTATTATCTACGACCATGTCATAATGTATACATTACAGTTTCACAATTGATGCCAAAACAGCTGTCTTTTCGAAATGCTTTTTGAAACCCATTGCATAATGAGCTCATTATAGCACAGGTTCTACATTATAACACGGGTTCTGGACCAATCAGAAGCATTTTTGATGGAATCAATATCGTAATTCAAAATTGTGAAACTATCAGCTGATTTGATCAAACTGCTACACCAGCTGCTTTAACCTAAAAATCTACTATAACTTCTCGTATTTGAGATGAGAGGTTAGGTATCTCTGACAGTCACAGGTAAAATGAAATTGTTTTAATTAAATGTATACTAGTGGTCGTAGATAAAATAGTGTATGCAACGATTTTATTTGGCCATTAAAGCACTCGTGAAATATTTATGACACTTGCATTCGCTCGTGTTATAACTTACATCTAACTCGTGCCTTAATAAGGGTCAAAATAAAATCGTTGCATAAACTACTATTATGGTAACTAGTTTATAAGGGTATAATTGTTGATCTGACTTGTCTTATACTCCTTAAAACTGGAGTCTCCAAGACGTAATCTACAAAAAAAAGAAGTTGGATAAGTTGAAGTAGTTCAATATTGATAGCTATCCGAATGAGAAAGATATAAAAATTAGAACGGTTAGACATATTTAAAACAATGGAGACTGCCTTGCATCCCATTCAGTACTAGGTGATCTAGAAAACTGTCTTCTGGAGCACATTCTGACGTTTTTTTGTGGATTCCGTGTCTTATGGATGTATAGACCTTCCTTAAATATTTCAGTCACGGAAAAGAATTGAACAAAAAGTGTTTACAAAGAATGATAATCACTGCGTTGTTTGAACTATGCTAATGCCGGTAAGCACGCTATAGAAATTAGAACTATTGGAACAGGAAGAAAAAATGCAGTGATATTCTTTCTACACGACAATCTACAGAGGTGTACAATCGAGCAAGACTCGTCTAAATTCAGTCTACACTTGTGTAGGAAGTCTAGATTGATCTACTAGGGCGCTCTAACGCAATAAGTTTTCCAGTTTGAAGCCCACAATGGTCTGAGACCTGTGAGTGAGTAATGAAATGGATGATGATGATTGATGAATTGGACCTTCAGTTTTAGGTGGGATCCGAACCACCGGAAAGTGATTTTACAGCAGAGAACAGAGTCTTTTTTCTCGCAAATCCAATCGGTCATCCTTACAAAGATGGCCCAGGAGCAGCTTATCTCTGATTGAACAGATACCTAAAGTTCTAAAGTAGGTAAGTGTATAATATTTTTTTAATTTCTTCTTGCTAATGAATCTCACATGGGTGTGAGACCTGTGCGTGGGTAATGAGGTGAATGATGATAGAATGCTATCAAGAATGGTGGACCTTCAGTTTCAAGTGTGTTCCACAGATAATAAAACAGATAACGTCATGCTCGTGCTGCCGGTCACCCTTTCAAGTGCAGTCCTGAGCGCAGAATATTTCACTTTCTGTGATGTTTTCCATGACGAAATACTTGATGAACAGTCTTATATCTAAACTGACTCTGTATTACAATTTAATAATTATAAATTGTCTTTAATCACTAATCGAGCAACCTGCTGGTGAAATAATAATTTGACGTAATTTTTGTCAAATAATATGATGTGCTGTAAGTTATATATTATATGAAAGTGAAATCTAATATCAAAACTGACACTGTATTTCAATTTAATATAATTATTGTCTTTCCTCCATTATATTGGAAATACTGGAGGGATGCATTTCACTTCTGAAAAGAAGCTTCGTCAGCCTGCAGGCTGAAGTGAAATGCATCCAGTAACTCCAATATAAGCGAGTAAAGACAATAATTATATTAAATTGAGAACAAAGTCAGTTTTAATATTAGATTTCACTTTCATGTAATATATAACATACAGCACATCATATTATTTGACAAATTACGTCAATTCACTTCTAATTTCACCAGCAGGTAGCCCGATTCGATTGGATTGAGATATCTGGAACCTATCATAATCTATTTACAAATTTGATAATTCAATATTCTCTTTTTACTTCTTTTACTAACATTCCCTAAACCCTTTTTCTACTTCTTCTCCTTTTTCTTTTTTCCTCTTCCTCCTCCTCCTCCTCCTCCTCCTCCTCCTCCTCCTCCTCCTCCTACTCCTCCTCCTCCTCCTCCTCCTCCTCCATCTCCTCCTCCTCCTCCTGCTCCTCCTCCTCCTCCTCCTCCTCCTTCTCCTCCTTCTCCTCCTCCTCCTCCTCCTTCTCCTCCTCCTCATCCTCCTCCTCCTCCTCCTCCTCCTCCTCCTTCTTTTTCTTTTTTTCTTTTTCTACTCTCCTTCTCTTCATCCTCCTCATTTTCCTTCTTCTCCTTCCCCTCCTCATCTATCTCTTATACTCTAGCCTTTAGCGCTAGAGTTTTGTCGACACAGGACAGCATCTATACATTTATATATTATTTTCTTTATATGCTTCATATTTAAAGAATTACTCTATATCAACTCTATATTTGACATTTTTACTTCTCATTTTATTCCTTGACATGTTCTCACACTTCTTTTTGTTGCAGGCGTTAGAGTGCTCATTTAATAACAAACTTTAACTTCAAGATTTTGACCCATTAGTTTACAGAGGAAGGAAACAAGGAAGAAAATAATCCAATTAGATTATAATCGTGAACTTTAGACAAAACGGCAATTTCTTCATCAAAAGTAATTCATTGAATATGTTTTTTATTGAAGTTTTGCTGTTAATGTTTGATTTGTCATCTTCTGATACCAAACTCTCCAAACGAGGAGAAAATTAATGCATATAGCATATAGGCGTGGCAAAGCTTGGCAATATCAAGGCAAAGGGGCGGACTTGATGGAAACGGACTTGATGACGAAATAAGGAAACCTAGTTTTTTTTTCAAAACAAGTTCCAAAAACTGGCTAATTTATGATTGAGTTATTAAGTGTTTGTAGACACTGCCGGACTATCAATATCAAATTGACTTTGATACCGCCTGTTAATAACAAATACGGGAGCTTGTTATTTGTTTTTTAGAAAAATTCTTCATAATTGTTCCTAATAATGGTAGGCATAGCTTAGGCCGAGGTCGCTTATTGGTGAATAATCAATTAGAAGTTGTTGAATAAATCTACATGTCAAAATAATAGGTTAGTCTCGGTAATATATTAATTAACTTCTATTAAAAATAAGAGCAATATCAATAATTCGAATTTCTGAAATGATCTGGCAGAGGCAGTCATATGAGCTGACAGTCAATGAGCAGCCATTTTCCTCACAGGATAATCGAGACATTAATTTTTTCTAAGAATTTGAACGCATGTAATAGATTAGGTGTGACTAGCTCCATGCACCATAACAACAATAGAGATTTTCGTTTATGTATTTGACAACTCATTTAATTCAAGTTTTTAATGAACAATATACTTGATTTTTAATTTATTGTGAATATTTTGAAGAATATTTTTTATCTACTACAATATATAGTATTATAATAAAGCCTTCAGGCTGTCCTCTGACAAACGAAACTCTTACTTTGGAATATAAGGGATTGAAAAGGAGAGGATGAAGAATAAAAAGAAGGAGAAAAAGAAAAAAGAAAATACAAAATAAGAGGAGGAGAAGGAGGAGAAGTAGAAGGAAGAGGAAGAGTAGGAGAAGGAGAAGGAGTAGGAAGAGGAATAAGAGAAGGGAAAATAAGGAAGAGAAAGAAGTATAAGAAGAAGATGGAGAAGAGGAGGAAGAAGAGGAAGGAGAAAAGGAGGAGAAGGAAAAAGAAGAGGAGTAGGATGAGAAGGAATAAGAGAAAGAAGAGGAGGAATAAGAGAAAGGAATGGACAAGAAGAGGAACAGAAGGAAAGGAGAAGAGGAGAAGAAGGAGAAAGAAGAGGAAAAGGAGGAGTAGGAAGAAGAGACAGAAGAGGAGAAAGAAAAAAGGGTGAGGAGGAAGAACAGGAAAAAGAAGAGGAAGAGGAGTAGGAAGAGGAGGAAGTAGAGGAGAAAGAAAAGGAAGAGGAAGAGGAGGAGGAGAAGGAAGAGGATGAAAAAGAGCTGAAGAAGAGGACGAAGAGAAAGTAGGGGAGAAAAAGAGGTTGAGGAGGAAAAAGAGAAAGGAGCGAGGAAGGAGTGAAGCAGTGGAAGAGTAGGAAAAAGAAAAAATAAGGAAGAGGGTGAGGGGGAAGAAGAGGAAGAGAAGGAAGAGAAGGAAGAAGAGGAATAAAGGAAAAAGAGGAAAAACAGAATGAAGAAGAGACAGGGGATGAAGAAGAAGAGGAAGAAGTAAGAATTAGAAGAAGACGCAGAAGAAGATTGTGAAGAAGGAGGAAAAGAATAAAAAGCAGAAGAAAGAAGGAAAAGCAAAATCAAGAAGAAAAAGCGAGAGAACATAAAATGAGGAGACGCCAAAGAGACTAAAACTGTACAACCACGCAGGAAAATATACCAAATAATTGGAGTGAATTTGTATTAAATTTTGGCAAAAACACAATCAACAGTAGACTGGTCTCAATCCGTCAATAGCCTACTTAAAAGCCACATGGCTTAGTAACTTGTGCCAAATTATTCCCGCCACTGTTTTCCAAACGTCTCACCAAAAAAACCCGCCAAATCAACATGCACCAATCGCATGTAAGCTGGCCTTGATTGGCTGAAATCATGCGGAAACTTGAATAGCATGTTGATAACAGAAAGCCTGACTTTGAAAAGAAAACAGTGAACTTATATATATGTATATATACTTCCAAACACACCAATCGCTTCACCTTCTTTATTGTATAATATGCACTTCTATATAAATCATTTCACCTTAAGCATATCTATATATTACTTCCACATTTTCCCATCTCTTTAGGGTACCTTATCTATATCTATATAAACTAATCTCTTTATTTTTCTTCACATGTATAATGTATATACTTCCAAATATACACTTATCCCAAAACCTATCGTGGAATGTAAATTGGACTTCGAAAACCGAATCCGATTTCAACACTGAAGACTTCTGAATATCACTTGTCATTAATTTGCATTGCTGAAAAGACACTTAAGCCCCCCGGGCAAATTAAACCCGAAGAACCACATTCAGTGCAGCTCAATTTAATTAATTCCTTGCAAATTCATCTTCATGACAGTTTCATTGTGGGACAAAGATCCCAGATAAAATCATTCCAAAAATTCCTTTTGCAAGTCTGGATTTGCTGGATTTACTCCACTGACGACTTGGATACATTATTCATGAAAAGGGCGATGAATATTCAGAAATAAGATATAAATTCCCTCATTCGAGGATGAAAAACGATACAAAAAACTGAAATTTTGCAAGGAAAACGGATGCATAACCGGAATTTGACGAGAAGTAAATGTATGCATTAATGTTAATTAGGAGTAAATATGATTATAAGTGATATAAGTAAGTGAAAATATAAGTGCAGCTTGTCAACTCATTCTTGACAGTTGTTTGACTTTGCCTCGTGCATGTCGACACTCTACTAATGACTACTACTCTATGCTTGAGATGTTCTCTTATTGGAGGTTCAAGTTGGAGTGCCTCAAGGTTCAGTACTAGGTCCATTGATATTTTTGCTATAAGTCAACCGTTTACCTAGAGAATTAATTATTAGTGGTAAAGCCCTCTTATTTGCAGACGATACATGACTTATATTCAGCAATTCCCCTTATTAGAATAAGGATTCTTTTATTCCGTCAATACACATACGTGCTATTGGAAACGTCTCAATAATACCAAATGTACAGTACACAGCACAATGCAAATATCACAATAAACAAACATGAAAAATTCAATACAAGATTAAATTAGATAGAAACTATTGAGTACTATTACAATTAGGAAAATAATTCTCTACTGGTAGCAGGAGGAAATCTGAGAGTGAATATAGTGGATGTTTCAAAAAAGTCTCTCTAGATTCTGTTTAAATACTTTCATGTGCAAGTTCCTGGCAGAGTTGAGTAGTATATTAAAAATATTACAATAATTATTTTCAGCTTATATGTGTAAAATTAGAAAAAGCTATATCAAATCAAAACAAAACCTGGATAAGATGTTTTGAATATCCTTGTAAAAGGCTAATAGGTGTATGGGAAAAGCATATAAAATAGATTCATGTTGGCCTTCATTCAACTTTGTGGCCTTTCTGTATCAATCACTTCTTTTCAAAATATTTAAAAATTAAGTCCTCTTTTAAAAAGAGAAAATTAAGTCTCATTTATTAAATTATTATTGTTATTATTGGAATAAAAATGCAATTGTTTATAATTTGTTTCTCAATAACATCAAGGAACTCATTGAAAATTATTACATTCTTCAACAATTGTAAAACACATCTTTACTTGTAGATAGGCTACACGTACACATGATTCCAAGAGACGTAGCCTGGAACAACATCGGTTGCCTGTTTAGAGTAGACCAGCAGCATAAATAACTTGCTGCGTCTGCGTTTGCGGTCTGCGGTTGGAGAAACGTCCGTTGCGACCGCAAATAAGCGCGCATTGCTTCACTAAACATTCTATTTACTTCCGTGCAGCCTACTGCCTGGCCCAAGATTACTGCTTCCAGTCAGCCTACTATGTATGGTGGTTTACGGTACCCGGGCATTTTAAAACATAGGCGAGTCAGGACAGGTCTCTCTCAACTCGAAAAAAATAAGAAATTAGAAAAGGGAAGGAGAAGGAGGAGGTGAAGGAGATTGAGATGGAGAAGGAGAAGAAGAAGGAGAAGGAGAAGGAGGAGGAGAAGGAAAAGGAGGGGAAGGAGAAGGAGGAGGAGGAGGAGCAGGAGGAGGAGGAGAAGGAGAAGGAGAAGAAGAAGAAGAAAGAAAACATAAAAAAGGAGGAGGAGGAGGAGAAGGAGAAGTGAAGGAAAAGGGGAAGGGGAAGGAGAAGGAAAAGGAAAAGGAGAAGAAGAAGAAGGAGAAGGTGAAGGGGAAGGAGAAGGAGAAGGTGAAGGAGATGGTGATGGTGAAGAAGAAGGGGAAGGAGAAGGAGAAAGAGAAGGTGAAGAAGAAAGAGAGAGAGAGAAGAAAAAAGACAGAAAGAGAAAAAGAAAGAGAAAGAGAAAGAGAAAGAGAAAAAGAAAGAGAAAGAGATGGAGAAGGACACGGAGAAGGAGAAAGAGATAGTGGATGTGAAGGAAAAGGAGAAGAAGAAAGGGAAAAGAAAAGAGAAAGAGAGAGATATAGAAAGAGAAAGCATGGGAGAAGGAGATGGAAAAGAAGGAGACGAAGGAGAAGAAGGGGAAGGAGGAGAAGAAGGAGAAGAAGGAGAAGAAGGAGAAGAAGAAGAAGAAGAAGAAGGAGAAGGAAGAGAAAAAGGAGTAGTAGGACAAAGAGAAGAAGGAGAAGTAGAAGAGGAAAAGAAGGAGAAAGAGATAGTGGATGTGAAGGGAAAGGAGAAGAAGAAATGGAAAAGAAAAGAGAAAGAGAGAGATATAGAAAGAGAAAGCATGGGAGAAGGAGATGGAAAAGAAGGAGACGAAGGAGAAGAAGGGGAAGGAGGAGAAGAAGGAGAAGAAGGAGAAGAAGGGGAAGGAGGAGAAGAAGTAGAAGAAGGAGAAGAAGGAGAAGAAGGAGAAAGAGAAGAAGGAGAAGTAGGAGAAAGAGAAGAAGGAGAAGTAGAAGAGGAAAAGAAGGAGAAAGAGATAGTGGATGTGAAGGAAAATGAGAAGAAGAAAGGGAAAAGAAAAGAGAAAGAGAGAGATATAGAAAGAGAAAGCATGGGAGAAGGAGATGGAAAAGAAGGAGACGAAGGAGAAGAAGGGGAAAGTGGAGAAGAAGGAGAAGAAGGAGAAGAAGGAGAAGATGGAGAAGATGGAGAAGAAGAAAAGAAAGAGAAAGAGAACGAGAAGGAGAAGGAAAAGGAAAAGGAGAAAGAGAATACTGAGGACGAAGAACAAGAATAACAAAAAAGAAGACTAATTCTCTCTCTAATCGAAAATTAAAATAAGATGTTAACAAATTGAAGAAGTACAAGAAAAAGAAGAAGAAAAAGAAAAAGGATAAAAAGAAGAAGAAAAAGGAGAATAAGAAGAAGATAAAGAAAAAGAAGAACATCTGCTCAATCAGATAGAGATAAGCTACTTTCTCCTGGGCACTCTCTGTAAGGGTGACCGATTAGATTGGCCAGCAAAAAAGACACTGTTCTCTGTTGTAAAATCACTTCCCAGTTGTTCGGAACCCACCTAAAACTGTAGTTCCAACTCATCAATCACCATCATCCAACTCATTATCCCATGCACAGGTCTCAGACCTATGTGGGCTTCATCCTCAAAAAAAAGAAGACAAGAAACAGAAGAAGAAAAATAATATGGGTGGTGATTGGTCATGCGGTGAGCGTGGTGTTCAAGTGATCGTGATGTTCAGTCACGACCGCTCAAGACTGCTCTTGGATAGATGACCGTGCTTCAATGACTTGATGTTACAAGCTTTATTATCACTTACCCGGTGGTTCGGAACCCACCTGAAATAGTAGGTCCACCATGTTCCCCGTAACATGGCACAAACGGCGAGGTGGAACTACCCGTAAGGGTCTCCCCACCATTAAAAAGCCATACGCTTATTATTATTTTTCCTACAACTGCTCGTAAAGTAGTTCTTTACGTACTGAAAACTAATTGTAATATACCTTTCTACTGCTCAGCAAGCGGTAAAGTACTTTACGCTCGCCAGCTGTTTTCTTTACGCTTCTGTTTTGATTTTGATGCCTTCTCATTGGTGGATCACGGAATCCGTGAAATTCACATAACCTCAAAAATGGCGTACGCTTACCAAATCCGCTCATGGTCTGTGATGTTACAAACACATATTGTGTTGGAATCCAGAGCTGCAGTTTTAGGAAAAATATTGTATGCAATTCGCGCGTGAAGCTTCTTTATCGCTCTCGCAATATTACTGCGCTCCGCTACGCGTCGCGCAGTAAATGTTTTGGCTCGAGCGATAAAGTCGCGCTTCACGCTCTTAATACATAAATAACTATAATATGAAAAAGAAAAAGGAGAAGAAGAAAAGAAAAAGAAAAAAGGAGAAGAAAAAGAAGTAGAAAAATGAGAAGTAGAAGAAAAAGAAAAAGAAGACGAAGATGTGGTCACAATAGAACTAGCGTCGTTGCCATATTATTAAAACTAGTAAATTTCTCCCGTAATTTCCGTAATAATAATGTACATCGCAGTTAGCAATGGGTGAATAGTCTTTACGATACGATTGTACTCGTAAACCCACTTTCCAATAGCAATCGATACAGGTACAAGAGTACTGGTTCAATCGTATTATTATTACTGTAGTCGTTTCCAATTTTTCCATGTTTTATTGTAACTTGAATACCGCTTGCAATAATCATGGATGTTTATTGTGGTGTAAACGTCCAATAAAATTAGTGTGGCTCATACCATGGAAAGGAGAAAAGCTCTTTGTGAGTGCACGAAATGAAATATTGATCAAGGCTTGCAAGAGGTCGATATAATTCATGTAGGCTTATTATTATAATTTGTTTTTTGAAAGATGAAACCGACAATGGTCTGAGACTTGTGCGTGGGTAATGAATTGGATTATGGTGTTCGATGAGTTGGACCTACAGTTCTAAAATCTCTATCAAAGTGATGATGATAAATAATGGAACTTCATTTTTAATCAAGTGGTCATAAATTGAAATAGTTTTCAAAAAAAATCAAGTTACTGATATACAGCTATAATTTGTTTTTTAAAAGACGACGCCGACATTGGTCTGAGACTTGTGCGTGGGTAATGAATTGGATTATGGTGTTCGATGAGTTGGACCTACAGTTCTAAAATCTCTATCAAAGTGATGATGATAAATAATGGAACTTCATTTTCAATCAAGTGGTCATAAATTGAAATAGTTTTCAAAAAAATATCAAGTTACTGATATACAGCTTTTTTAAATGTAAACTAGTTTAAAAAAAAATCAAGTTACTGATGTAGTATCCTTTTTGAAATGTAAACGTAAACATAACCTTCAAATATTTAGACTTTTGTTGAAATTTAGTTATAGGCTGGTGATGATGATTAATGTGTTGGACCTAAAGTTTTAGGTGGATTCCTTACAACCGGGAGGTGATTTCACAGCAGCAAACAGAGTCTTTTTGCTGCCCAATCCAATCGGTCATCCTTACAAAGAGGGCACAGGAGAGCGTTGCTTATCTCTACCTGATTAAACCTGCTACATCCCACAGCTATCACTTCCCTACATTCAACCATGTCAAGTCAAGATTTTGGTACAAATTACTCGTTTTGACATGTTATAGTAGAACTTCATACAAGCAGGGTACAGTTATCCGATCTTGATTAAAGGTCTACATGAATGTATTTAACATTATCTGAATCTATATTTAAAATGTTAATGAATATGCAACTCGAAAAACAGAAGATTAAAAGAGATATTAATGTGAAACTGACTTGAAGGACCTCCGATATCTTGTGTCACGAAACGGATCTAACTAATCTAACCTGTTACAGAACTTACAGAACCATTGAATTATCTAAATGAGTGGCTACCCATTTCAACGACTAATCGACTTTCAAGTTTTTTCATCCTAAAAAAAAAAAGTAGCACCATCATCAAAATTCAAAATGACATGGAAGACGTGTGTATTCAAGATATTTCAAACCTTCACCAACAGCCCTGACATAGACCTATCATCCCAGATCCCACTACTCTTCACACCTATCCTTCGTCTTTATTCTTATTTTGGTCTCCTTTTACTTTATCTGTATCTACTACTACTTCTTCAGCTCCTCTTCTTAATTTTTTCTTCCCTCATATTTTTCTTAATTTTTCTTCTTCAGATCTTTTCGTTATATCTCTTTCTCCTCTTCCTCTTATTAACCTTCCTCTTCTTCGTCTTCTCCTCCTCCTCCCCTTCTCCTCCTCCACCACCTCTCCTCCTTCTCCTTCTCCTCCTCCTCCTCCTCCTTCTCCTCCTCCTCCTCTACCACCTCACCTCCTACTCCTCCTCCTCCTCCACCTCCTCCTTCTCCTTCTCCTTCTCCTCCTCCTCCTTCTCCTCCTCCTCCTCCTTCTCCTTCTCCTTCTCCTCCTCCTCCTTCTCCTTCTCCTCCTCCTCCTCTTTCTCCTCCTCTTTTTCCTCCTACTCCACCTCCTCCTCCTCCTCCTTCTCCTACATCTTACTCTTATTATCCTTCCGCCCCTCTCCACAGATAATCTCCTTTTTCAACCTTCAACTTCCCCTTCTTCTTCTACTTCTGCTTCATCTTATTCTCCTTCACCTACTTCCTATTCTTCCCTATTCTTCTCCTTTCTTCTCCTTTCTCCTCCTTTCGTCTCCTTTCTTCTCTTCTCTTCTACTTCCTTCTTCTTTCTTCTCCTCTACATCTTCTTCATCTTCCACTTCCTCTTTTCATTTTTTCTACAAACCTCTTTCTACCTCTTTTTCTTAACTCGTTATTCATTTATTTCTAATCTTCATATAATTTTCTGTACCATATCTTCCTTCTACTTCTCCAACGCAGCAGGCGTTTGTCAAGCGTGTAGTCGACTCCACGCTTAGGAGGTGCTCCATTTGAGGACTGCTTTACTCTACTCCATCTTCATAATTTCAAAATAACAGAAATAATATTTAATATGTTCTTCTTTTTCTTCTTCGTTTTCTTCTTCTTTCCTTCTTCCTTTTCATATTTTTCTTCATTTTCTTCCTTTCTTCTTCTTTTTCTTCATTTCTTCTTCTTTTTCTTCCTTTCTTCTT
>OX418216.1:11730308-11772808 GCA_948455865.1 Conomelus anceps
AATTACTATTAACTATGTATGATTTATTGATGGTTTATTCAGCTGTGAACTTAATGGACTAAGCTAATAATGATAATAATAATAATAATATTGAGAGACCTGGCTGGCTCAGGTCTGGTGTCATAGTTATCAGGTCGCACCTGAATAAGTTCAGGGTCTCTGACGTGACTTAACGACTGTTTAAGCCGGGACCGACGGTATTATCACTACTGTGGGGATTTTTTTAATGCTTGCGCAAACTGTAGTTAGTTTCAAGCGACGGTTTCTTAACCCAAAAAATTACGGCTCAACAAATTTTTGAATGTGTAAATACAATAATATTTTAATAGTTCCAAAGGTTAGAAAACCTGTTTGGATAATAAATGAATACTAAACAAAAAATAAACAAGTTAGTTTTGAAGTAAAAAAATGACAAATAAAAATTCAAAATATGACAAATATACACATACAAATACACAGAAACATACAGAATTCGAAATTAATAAAAAATAGACAAACTAGAAGCAAAAATAGAGAGAAAGAATAAAATTAAAATTGAATTGAAACTGCAGAAGCGAAGGATAGTACTTCAATTTACACATTATCATGAACTCAAAGAGAATGCTACGCCAACTTCTGCCATTTTTAATACTAAATTGAAGCATTCCCGGTCCCAATATAGTTCATATACTTATAGTTATATAGTTCATAGTTCAGGTTGAACTGTTTTTATAATTTTGATAAGTCCCCAAGTATTGGTAACTCTAGGCGAAATATCCTGCATATTGAATATAATTATGAAGACTTATGAGAGTTTACGCAAATTGCCGCTAATTTCCCCATTACAGCTAGCCTAGTTCTAAGTTAATTGTACACACGCGCCAACACTAACGATGATGGTTTCCGTAAACAGTGAAATTCCGCTGCAAAAATCAACATGGCTGACCTGCTTATCATGTATTTGATCGAAATAGACTCAAGTTTTCGATAATTTAACCAAATCAAAATTTGCAAAGAGAGCAGTTTTTTACACCAACCAGTTGCACGAAAGCCAATTAAATTTAATCCCCATAGAATGACGTCATTCTAATGAGATTAAACTTAATGGAGAGAGTTTAGTTGCACAAAGGACAATTACAATCGATAACGCCGATTAAGTTAACTGGCGTAAAAGATATTTAACCGCCCGATCACCGATGATTAAATCTCACTAATACACATCAAGTTACATTTTATAGGTCATGTTTATTGTACCAGAACACGGAACTTCAAATTAGGTCGTTGGTGTTAAAAACCTTTCAAAATGAATAAAATCTATTAAGAATATAATAATATTGAGATAGTTCAATAATGATTCAAATAATTCACAATGAAATGATTCCAATTCATATTTTTTCTCAACTTCAGAATCAGCTGTTGATCAGATTACAGTGTAGCCAGATTGTGCCTGTTCGGTTAACGAAAATTAACTAATGGATCTTTGTGCAACAGAAATAAACCCGTTACACTTACGACGGTTAGTTAACTGACATTAAACTCCTTGGCTTTCGTGAAACCGGCCGTAAGACTTGCATCTTCACATTTATTGTAATTATTTCTCAGTAAATAATTAAATATTTTGACATGTATCACAGGTATTATAAGATCCTCTTAGCAATAATAAAGTTGCGTATATAAATATTCATATCTAAATATTGTAAATATTCATGTCTATGACATTCATGTAAATATTAATATCTATTCAGTCATATATGAATTAAATAAATACATCGCAAAGCTTAGCGATGATAGCTAGCGAGTAAAGTTGAGATATAATTTCAATACACCTATATATACATATTATATATATATATATATATATATATATATATATATTACATTCACACTACTTGTATATTGAAAGGCCGATCGAGCGAGCAAAGAGGTTGGAATTTGCAATTATGGATGTAGCCTTCCAAAGCTACAGCACAATATAATATTCCATAGTTATTTTTGAATATTTAATTTATTCATTGATATTTCATTATGTCCATCGAAGAATTTACACAGTTTCTAGACTTAGAAAGTTATATACTTAATATGTATAATGATTGAAAATACTTGAAGTTGTCACAATCACATTTATTGAAAACCGTGAAATACTAGTTTAGGTTGTTACATCATTATCAATCTCAAGCAAACTAAAACCAAAGTACAGAGTAGCTTAATATAGCCTATATACTAAACACAGAATGATACTATTGGCTGAGGGTGAAAGTGCCTGCATAGGCTGACCTTCATTGAAGGTCTGTGATTGGCTGAAGGCCGTAACAAGTCACGCCCACTGGTGGGAGGAGCATCAAGAAATAAACAGTGTCAAAATACAGAAACAAAAAGTAACAAACAAGAACAATACATGAGAGGCTAGAATTTTAAACAATTAAAATAAGATGAAATAAAAATTGAAGCCAAATTAATGAAATGCAATCAAGGTCAACCTAGAAAAACAAGAAAGTACCGCTATTAAAGAATAGGCCAGAATTATAAAGAATCCAAGTTAGTTGCATAGAATTGTTTGGAATAAATTTGATTATTTAAACTAGTATTGGAATCGTTTTATCCAACTCAGTTATCTCCAAAGCTTCTAAAATGTTCAATTTTCTGCATTTGCCTATCAAATGCAGAAATTCAACATCTTCTTCAACCTTGAACTTGTCTCCATGGGCGTCCATCTTACTTAATGGGGGGGGGGGGGCCCTGGGAGCCATTTTGTGTTTAAATTCATGTGTAAACTTTTGTTTAAAACAAAAAACTGGATTCTAGGGGGGGCTCGAGCCCCCCCTTACCCATATTGATGGACGCCCATTAGTAATGAGATGCTCTGCAAAATTTGAGTCTCCTATTTGGGTTTTCCAATCTCTATATATAATAATATATGACATATCCGTTTGAATTTGATAAGAATATAATCAATTCAACCATTTTGTTGTACCGTATTCTCTCACAATAATGAAAATACCACATGGTGTATGTTCAAAAACTGTCTATTAACAAACCTTATTTTTGACTTTTTGACAATGCCTTGGACAGACTAGACTGTGATCTGACTGTGACTGTGAGACGAAATTAAGCGTAAACTCAATTCGACCGATCGGCCTCAGGCTGTATTGACACACACCTACACAGTCCCAGAGATTTATAAAGTAGAACTCTATAATAGCCAAAGTTTCAGCTCTGTTTTCTTTTTCTTACTCCATCTATTACGCCTTCTTTTTCGCAGCTCCGAGTGCAGCTCCTAATCTTTTTTCGTTTCTTGTTTCGTTTTTTTTTCTACGTTTGTTTCGGGGGTTTCATTATTTATTAATTGGACTGAATCGGTCAGTAATGTTGTTTTAGCTAGATGGTGGCTGGCTACTTGGGAATTGGTGAACCAGTTTGTTGAATGCCTTTTTCAGGTTCGGAAGAATATTGAACATCGAATTCTATTGGGAGATTGTTTCAAAGAGAAATTCTGGTCTATTTGCAGGTTGAGGAGTGTAGAGGCTGTACTAAGTAGCCTGTTGACATTATCTTGATCTTTGTAAGGCAATCGTTGTATGGGCGTCAATTAATTGTGGAGTGAGGTATAGTAATAAAAAGAGAGAGATTTATAGAGAGAGAAATGGCGTAAAAAATGAGTAATAAAGTGAGAGAAAATTAGAGAGAGAGCGATAGAGTATACGTGAGTAATAGAGAGAGAGAGAGAGAGAGAGAGTAAAAGAGTAAACGTGAGTAATAGAGAGAGGGAGAGTGTGTGAGAGAGGTTTATATAAACGTCGGTCTGGAAATGCTTCATTAGAAAATTATATAATTCAACATAGGTAATTTTCGGACAAAATTAATTCAACGAATCACTGTGCTCAGGGTTTTGATCATAATTTTTTATCGAAGTTTATTGTATTAGATGTTATTGGGGCTTTGAAATTCCATCTATTGCTGTGAGAAAAAGTATTATTTTTTCATAAATTATTTTGTGAAATATGGGGTTCAAAGTTGAAATTTTTCGATTTTGGGGGCGATTGAGCTCACCTACAAGTGATTTTAATCTTTTGATAAATTTTCTGAGACTAGAAGACAACTCAAGGAATGAAATGACATATTTTTTACTCTGATCAATCAATTAGTTTTATCACAATACATTTTTTTAATCAGTGAAAAATGTCAATTTTTCAAAAAATTATTTAAAAAAAATTATTAGATTGAAATAAAAATAATATATCATTTTATTCCTCAAGATGTAATTTAGTTACGAAAAATTTATTAATAGTTTAAAATCATTCATAGGTGAGATCAATATTGCCCCCAAAAACCCAAAAAAAATCAACTTTGAACCCCCATTTTTCACAAAATAATTTACGACATTTTTTTTCTCACAGCAATAGATAACATTTTAAAGCCCTAATAATATTCAATACAAGAAACTTCGAAGACAAATTATGACCAAAAACCCTGCGAACAGGCATTAACAGAAATATGAGGCACCCTTGTAGTATTGGAGTTACACAGTCAAAGATAGATAAGCTGCGTTCTCGTAGGTCCTGTTTGTAATGGTGACCGATTAGATTGGCCAGCAATCCAGACACTGTTCTCTGCTGAAAATCACTTCCCGGTGGTTCGGAACCCACCTAAAACTGTAGGTCGAACTCATAAATCACCATCATCCAACTCATTACCCACGCACAGGTATCAGACCTATGTGGGCTTCATCCTAAAAAAAAAAATTAGCAGGTTTAGCCCGGTACCCCAGATTAGCTTAATTATGAAGTTTCATACTTTAATACAAAAAATAACTAAAAAATCTCCACCTTCTTAGTGCCTTTAACCCAATGATTTCATCCAGTTTTCAATGTCATCCATACCTACTATTTTAATAATTAATTCTTTATTCTACTAACAATTCTTATTTATTCCAGTATCTCTTTGGAAATACTTTGAAATGATCTGGAATATCGCGTGTGTTTACGTAAGCGTTCCAAGGCATGTGTCGGCGCATGGCTCCTAATGAAAGCTAAGTAATGACCATTGATGTAGTGTCTAGTCACGGAAATTTCACAAAATATAATTAGGATAATGAGGGGCCAAGGATTGGTCTACGGTTAGACATATTAGACTTGTTCAAGATATTACAGTTTTGGGTGAAATTTTCCCCCAGGCTGTCAGGAGTTTCCTCGAAATTCTACTTATTGGTAAAAAATACAACAGAACTGGATGCAAGAAGTCTGAGACCTGTGTGTAGCTGTAGAGGATGTATTTCAAGAAAAAATAAAGCAGGCTAATGGAACGATTGATACAATAATATTAGATTAGATTATCTAATCAAAGTTACAAATTTCTCGTATAAGTGAATTTGAAATAAAATCATAAAGATGTAAACGGTGCTTTTTGTAACATGAATTTCACTTAAAAGTATGAACTAGTATGTTTTTATCGGAAATCAAGCAAATTAATTTTATTCAGTTATAAGGATATAAGTGATGAATTTACATAACATTGTGAAGTTTAGACAAAATTGTTCACTATCGAACGCTAAGTCTCCAAAAAGAATACGATTCCTGAATTCCTTGTACCATACCGATCTGCGTTGTTAATATAAATTTTTTATGGTAAATTCAAGAGCTTGCAGTTAATTTTAATTGGGAATAAATAATATTTTCACTCACTTTTGGCCAAACATTTTCGTTCGTCATCTTCAGGAAGATGAGTCTCCATGACTCTAAAAGTTTTGGCCAAAAGTGAGTAAAAATATTATTTATTCTCAATTAAATCTATTCAATTTAATTCAATTCCCATTCTATTCAATTTGATTTATTCTTCATCTTCCTGAAGATGAGTCTCCATGACTTGAAAACGTTTGGCCAAAAGTAAGCAAAACTATTATTTATTCTCAATTAAAATTGACTGAAAAACGTTGATTTTGCCATAAAAAGTTGAAAAATAATGGAATGATGAAAGGAACATCTATTTAAATATCGATGTAAAATATGATAATTTTATTATGAGTTACATTTTATATGGATATAGAGGCACTGGATATTTATGGTTCAACAGCTGATGAAATTTTTTTATGAGGTCCTTCTCTTACACAAATCTCATCTTGTTATTCTTCTTCGTGTTCTTCTTCTTTTTCTTCAATTTTGTTCTTCTCTCTTCTGGTTCTTTTTCTACTCCCTTTTTCTCCTTCTACTCCATCTTCTCTCTTTTTCTTGTTCTTCATTTTCTCTTACTCACCAATCCAAATCTTGCAAATTCTTTTCTTCTTATTCATCTCCATTTTTTTAGCCATATTTTATGTATTCTTACTTTACTTTTCATTCCTGTTCTTCACCCATTCCTACTTCCATTTTTCATATTCTTTTTCAAATCTCTTCATCAACCTTCTTCCTCTTCTCCTTTCTACTTCATCTTAACTTCCCCCTGTTTCCAAGTATCTTTTTATCTGTTTAAATATCTTTTTATCAATTTATTAATGATCTATTCAATAATTGATTGATTCATTAACTTAATCTAACATTTTATTGAGCCTTTTCTTCTCTGCTTCTTTCTACTTCCTCTTTGCTTTCACCTGGTCTCACATTAAATTTATTTATTTTTACATTAATCAATGATACATCAATCTATACATTTAATAATTAATTCATTTTATCACTCATTCCATCAACAAAACAATATGGAATCATACAGGCATCAACGCAAAAATTGCATCTCAACAGCAGATGAAATATCACAATTTCTGTCCAATCAATTAATAACAAAACTAACACCTAAGCCAACCTGTTCAAGTACCTACTCGAATTAAAAACTGGCCGCAAATTAAAAAACTCGCTGACTTTTAAACTGGTTAACGACAGTTGAGCTTTGCGATTACAGCGAGGTCACGAATGAGCCATGCGCAGTCGAACTAAACCCGCGGCCCTACAAGGTGGTGCAGCAGAATTTTAAAATTTAAGAGACCAAGTACTGCGGTATACATAAGCAGAACTTTAATGGCTTTCTATCGCTAATATTAAATTGATTGCACTAAAGACACTTACACACACTCACATTTATACACACTCACACTTATACACACACACACACGCGCGCGCGCGCATTTGTAGGTAGTAGAAGGTGCTCTGAAAATAATAATGATTACGGATCTAGCATTATGTGGCGGGAGGGGTGGTAGGGGACCATTTCATCGCCATTAAAGCGTCTTGCCGATACTATTATGCGATGATTTTTATTATGATTATTGCCTGTGTCGAGACTTTTATCACAACGGATTTTGTGTCACGATCGCAGAGGATTCCGAAAGCAGGCGTGGGATTGGCTAGAACAATTAAAGCCTGCGCCAATCACGCGCCGACATCGAATTTAGATCATAGCAGTCGTGATGGAGCCCTTTAGAATGAGTTTAGATTCGATATATAGGTATATGGGCGTATAGATATATAGGTTGCCGACGTGCGAAGAGCTTTAATAGAACGTGTTATAGCCGGATCAAGAGAGCTTTGAGCTTTTCAACTTTGAACGGGTTGTGAAGCAAATGAAATACGGTGGCATGTTACCAATTTAATGAGAATTTTGTATTTTTATCTCCAAAAGTTGGGCCCTACAGAAGAACAGTTCTGTCTGGCATGAGTAGGCCTATTTAATTACTAATATCTATATATAAAAATGAATGTCTGTCTGTATGTATGTATGTATGTATGTTCCCTATAGACTTCAAAACTACTTGACAGATCGGCATGAAACTCTGGGAATATGTTGTGTGAATATTGGGGATGGTTTCTGACCATAAATTTTAATAGGGGAGCTAATAATTATTATTAATTAATCCATTTTATAGACCTAACCTACTGAACTTGCCGGCCAAACAGCTTAAAGGAACAGCTGATAGAAGTCAACATCAGTTTTTAATCATATAGCAGGCCCCTTAGCGGCGTTATTTACGCTGTCTTTGAACAGACTTTGCACTTTGCATGTAGGCTACCGTACAGTCAGGGCTTGCAATATGTAGGAAATATACGACTGGGTATGATGAAATGTAATTATGCCAGGTTGATGACATCTGTTGACCAATGCAGCTAGAAATTTGAAATGCAGCCTCAGCGGGAGGTGGCGAGTAATAATATCAAAAACCTAGCTTCTACCCTTATAGTAGTAAGAGGTTTAAATTTGAAATGTTTCTTCATTCAGAGGTTGTGATTAAGAAAACAACGAAGCCTCTATGATCAGCTGGAAGAGCGCAAGGACTACCTTCTTTCCTAATTTTAAATGTAACCTCAACGGGAGGTGGCGAATAATAAAATCAAGGTCAATTTTTATGAGAAAGCAGCAACGCGCGTAGGTCCAGCTAGTACACAATACTTTAAAGAGCTCTAGAACGGATTGTATACGAAATACCGTGGCGTGTTACCAATTTGAAAAGAATCTTGCATTTTTAGGTCCATACGTTTCTCAGTTGGACCCTCATACAATGGCAGTTTTTTATATTTTTTTATTCATTCATTTCTAACACAATCAAGTAAAGATACAACAGGCATAGTCCACTACTGCTTTCTTTACAAAATTTTTAATAAAAAATCCGAATTGAAGGTTATGTCCAAGTTGAACTAGGAATTTCACTTCGAATACAATTATTATTACCGATTCTTTCCAACACAAAAATAACAATTTAGCAGTTCAATTTAAAAACGTAGCACTAACAAAGTCCAATAGTCAAGAGAAAGTAGACATAATTTTTTATTTAGTTTAGATAAATATGAGAGCCAGAATAAAAAAGTCATGACGTATTAATTACAGCTGTTCTTTCATTAATAATAATAATAATAATAATATCGTGTGACCTAGCTTGCTCAGAGTTATCAGGTCACACCTGAATAAGTTCAGGGCCTCTGACGTGACTTAAAGACTGTTTTTTAGGCAGCCGGGTCCGACAGCTAAACGTGTCCTCCGAAACACGGGAGTGGCCCGAGGTAAAAACTTTCGGACAGAACTGGGATCGAACCCGGGACCTTTGGGCTAGCAAACCAGCACTTAACCCATAGTTATTTTTTTTTGTTCATTAAAGTTCTGTATTAAAGTCTTTATTAGGTCTGTATTAATGTCATGAACATTTAATTACTAATACAACAATACTTAAGAACTCTAGAACAGGTTGTAGGCAAAAGATAGTGGCGTGTTAGCAATTTATAAATGCATTTTATATTTTTAGGTCCATAAGATTCCAAGTTGATGCCACAGAAGAACAGTTCTTCTGGCATTAGTATTTAATTACTGATACAACAATACTTAAGAGCTCTAGAACCATGAGCTCCAAAATAATGTCTTCATATCCCAGTTGGGCCCCTAGACGGACAGTTTTGTCTTTCAAGGTCTGGCATGAATAGACCAATTCTTAAACAGTTAAATACTAATACAGCAGTGCATAGGGCACCCTTAAAAGGTCGAGCCCCAACAAGTCGTAACTATTGTCTATGTATACCAAATTAAATTTTTTTCAAAAACGTAGCAATCCAGAAAAGCTGAAAAATAATCGTTAATTGCCAATAAACGTCAGTTTTGGGCGTAATTTGCGGAAATGAAAAATCTTAATTAATAATAAATTATATTTTTACTCACTTCAGGCCAAATATTTTCGAGACTCATCTTCAAAGGCATACTTAGGCTAGGTTATGTTGGCCTGAAGTGAGTAAAAATATCATTTATTCTCAATTAAAATAGACTGCAAGTTTCTTTGTAGTGGCGAAGGTGATATTGTGGAAGGTATTCATAATGAATAATAAGACGAAATTGTCGCAACCACATTTATTAAATAATATTGCTTAGCCAATAGTATCATTCCATGTTCAGTATAATATTAAGCTTCTCTATACTTTAGTTTTAGCTTGATTGAGATTGATAATGGTATAACAACCGAGACTAGTTTCTCCATATTTTTTAATAAATGTGGTTGTAACAATTTCGTCTTATTATTCAAGACTGCAAGTTGTTGCATTTAACATAAAAAGTTGAAGAAATCTTTTCTGAATTAAAAAAAAATCCATTCTGAATTAAATCTATATAAAAATAAATTTATATAAAAATAACGATAGTTTTCAAACTTGACCGGCAAAAGTTAGGTTAGGCGTACTCTCGTATTTAGAATACCTGGTATCGTATAGGCTAACTACTGTACCTACTTAAATCATGTACTGGAGTTTTGACTGTTTTAGTTTTCTTGAAAAACGGACACGCAAGTTATATCTATTGGATGGAGTCCAATATTTAATATTTGTATGTACTTGTTATGTATATTAAGTTTCTTTTAGACTCTGTGTTCCTTTTAGGCCTACATGGCGTTGTCAATACATGTATTATTTATTCATGACAATAAAAAATATTTATATTTATATTTGTTTTGTATTAGTCAGTCAGTGGTATTTGGATTTCATATAGATTCCTTAAAAAACACGGACACGCAAGTTATTTCTATTGGATGGAGTCCAACATTTAATATTTATATGTACTTGTTATGTATATAAAGTTTCAATTGAACTCTTTTAGACTCTGTGTTCCTTTTAGGCTTCCATGGCGTTGTCAATACATGTATTATTTATTCATGACAATAAAAAATATTTATATTTGTTTTGTATTAGTCAGTCGGTATTTGGATTTCATATAGATCGCAGTTTGAAAACTCTTATCTAAATTTATAGAACAGCAGCCTGGCGGCACTATGTCCGGGTCGAGACGTTACGCAAGAATGGTAAAAAAATGGACCTGAAATTGACATTGTAGGGTCTGAGAAGCACGTACTATGAACGAACCGCTGCCACTTGAGCGAAGCGATTTTGTTTCAAAACATTCTACGGGAGAAAGTTCCGGCTCGGACCTTATCTCTCTCCCATTCTTTCTCCTCGTTTTCTGTCTGTTTTCTGCCTCACAATCTATAGCAGTGCATATCCTGCTCGCTCGCGTCGGTATGTGTGAGAATTGGTGGTGGGTGTAAGAACGTACAAGTTCGATTTGGTTTGACTGGTCAGTTGCCTCCAGCTGATTATTTCTTCCGGTTACAGTGAGATCAGATCACAGTCAAGACATTTTACTATATTGTAGCTAATATGAAATTGGAGTGAAAAGAAAGAAGAAACAGTGGTTCTTGGCGTTATCTGCTATGTAAATGTTTACTTTTAAGCAATTAATTACTCTGCTTTTGACACTTTTATAGCGTTTACTTGGTAATTTGTAGAATGTTCTAGTTGTTTGATTACACACTAATGGAATCTTTTCGAATATCGTAGAAAGTGCTAGTTTCTTTATTTATTTATTTAGAAGTTGGTAGAGAAATCTAGAGATATCTCAATTATGATAAAGTATATAAATGGAGGAAGTCTCTTGTAAATGAGTTCAGTTGTCTTTGAAATTCATCCTGATAAACAAGTTGTGTCAGTTCTATATTGTGTCTATATAATATAGTGATAATTCTTTCTCAGTGACTATAGAGATAATTATTTTTCCTGTTTAATTCATACCAGTGAGCTGCTAAATAGTTTTTATTTTACGGACTAGTGCTACGTAAGTTAATTGTTCTTTTTTGACGTTTCCTTTTGAATATTATTGGACAGTTTATTGTACAGTTATTATTTAATATTAGATCGGCCTTTTAACTTTTAGTGATTGATTTTTGAACAGTTTATTCTTTCTCTTTATTAGTTGAACAATATCGATTTATCTGTTTTTAATTGCTTATTTTTCTGTAAGACATTACTGATCAGTGAGTGTTGTGATTAATTGTGTAAATAAAGTGCGAGTGATAAATTTAAGTGTTGCCAGCGATATTTTAGACATAGAACCCGTAACAATATTATTTTTCCTATAAAAATCTGAGTGGATCCAAAACATTTCAAAATTTGGCTGGCAAATTTCTTGGTTTGGTTATTGACAGGAAATTGGAATGGTTGGCACTCACTGATAAATTATTATCTAAGATTAACTCAGCTTTTTTTCTCTGCGAGTGCTTAGGAGTACTTTCAGCTTAAGATCAGTGCAAAATGTCGTTTATGGAAATTTATTCCCTTTCCTCAAACATAGAATTAAAGTCTGCAGAGGTTCCAAATTCTTGGGCAAAGTATTTGAAGCTCAAAAAAAGCGAAATTTAAGAACGTTTTATTAGGCATTATTAAGGCTACAGATCTTGTTTTATATCAATCTACAATATATTTTGAAACCTTTTGGACTAAATTACAAGAGAGTATTCAACATACAACATTATTTTATTTTGTACGTTATTTTACATAACAAAAATATAAAAATTAGTGCAGTAGAAACTTTGCAAGGTGTAATGTACAAAAACCGGTGATTCGGAACCCACCTAAAACTGTAGGTCCAACTCATCAATCACCATCATCCAACTCATTACCCACGCACAGGTCTCAGACCTGTGTGGGCTTCATCCTCAAAAAAAAAAAACATACCACTCTATAAACAAACTCCTGCAAATTTTGGCCACTCTGTCAGTAACTTCGTGCACGTGTGCTAAGCGGTAATTTTTTAAATTTTTGAAATTTTACTTGAGAAGCTATCAGAAACTATACTAGCTGCTTGGCATTGTTGTGTGTATGCGGACATACCGGTTAATAGAAGAGTTTTTGAAGGAACTCGCTAGTGTCCGACTTGTAGAATAGGCAACGCGGTACAAGTAGTGTTGTCAATTCGTGCATTGAGGTTGGCGATTCTCTACTATCAGCTGCGGGCATTGTCTCATACCTGGCAACACGGCAATTTTTCAGAGCCGCCTAATTTGGCATAATAACAATCTGTTTATGACATCGCCAAGGATGAAGTCCGGACAACCCCCTCCCCAGGCGTTTCGCTCCCCCCCCCCCCCCCCCGGCCTAAAGCAAAATCCTGGGTGCGCCACTGTGTGTATGAGAGATGTGATGGACATCATCAGGAAGGTACAATAGATAATAAAAGATAAACAGGAGTAAAAGAAGCAAGAATAATGAGCAAAATAAGATGCAAGATTGATGAACAAATCAAGAGAACCGAAGACAAAAGAAACTTGCCAACTGTTTTGCTTCACACATCATGTGACCGTAAATTCAATTCATTCCTGACCTAGATCCTCGATGAAGTGTTTCTGCACCAAATATTAAGCCTAAAATATTATTGAGCTAACCAACGTATTCAAAGACTATAGCACAGAGAGTCAAGGCTAGACATTTGATTTATTATTTTCCAATTCGGAAATCAGAACAAAGCAAGGCTGAAAATGGAACGGTACTCTTGTCTTTAATGGACCAACGGTATTGATCGAGAAAAATGGACCAATTAGATTGATCCGATTATCTGATCATTACTCATAGTTAGCTTCCTTGTTGTTTACATTCATTATGGCTTCTATATTCATTGAGCACTTCTTCACAGTTTGATGGGACTTATCGATTTGTATTGTACTTCAAAGTTTTAATCATTATAGAATAATAACACATTTGTTAAAAAATGTTATTATCATTATTATTATTATTAGCATTGTTACTGCTACTATTATTATTATTATTATTATTATTATTATTATTATAAGGAGCTAACTAATGGGAGTCGAAAGTGAACAGGAGTGGTAACAGCTGATCAATAATAAATCAGCATGGCTATTCTAAGCTCTGTGGGAAGATAAGTACGGTGAAGATAGAAGCTAGTTGATTAAAAAAAAAAAATAAGTGATGAAAATTAAGTACCTCATATTTTTTGACTCGGCGCTTGAGAATCTTGTTATTTGATGTGAATAGAAATTGAGTCAATCACAGCTGTTTCTTACGCCTTCCTATCGGACTCTCGTCGACTCAACAGATCAACAGTCGACTCCAGTCACGCAACAGAGTCCACTCACTCAACATGCTCAACTTTATTCACACCAGATACCACCCATATCTACGTACTGATGCATATACTCTAAATTATAAGTTATAAGTTACAATTATTACTCACATATTCCGTGAAATCATGCGCTTCTTAGTTAATTTGATGTATTTACCTGAAAACAAAAAAAATCATATTAATAACAAAATTATATTAAAATAATATTGTGGAGAATCAATATATGTGATCTAAATCAAAGTTATGATAAATGGAACTTCATTTTCAATCAAGTGATCATAAATTAAGACCTAACTTTATTTTGAACTTCCTAAAAAACAAGATTCAATTTACCGGTATATGCTTTTTGAAATGTAAACATAAACATAAGCTGAAAAGATGAGTTATATGGACTTGTAGGCTAATGATGATGAATGATGAGTTGGACCTAAAGTTTTAGGTGGGTTCCGAACCACCGGGAAGTGATTTTATAGCTGAGAACAGGGTCATTTTCGCTGGCCAATCCAAATTGGTCACCCTTATGGAAAGGGCCCAGGCGCTCGTGATTTATCTGATTAAACACTTGGCACGACTCTTATCACTTCCCTCAAATATTGTTGATGGTGATATTGTGAATGAATAACACTGATGTTCTCAACCACTTTCCCACTTCATTGAATAAGTTAAATAATTATGATTTTTATTTAAATAATTATTAATATTTCTGAAACAAGACCAGTAATTGAGGACACATTAGAGTTATTAGTAAAATTTACAGGGGGTAAAAAGATTTTATCAAAAATATTTTAAGAAACACAGGAATTTAACACGAAATAATGCATCCAATGAATTCCATACATATCGCTTACTAACAGGCACGTAGCCAGTGGGGGGGGGGGGGGGAGGCTTGAGAAGCTTCAGCCTCCCCCCCCCCCAAAAAAAAAATTTTGAGTGATTATTCCATACTCCCCTGACTTCTCCAACAGTATAGGATTAACCCGGTTTCAGCCCCACCCGAAAGAAAATCCTGGCTTTGTGCCTGCTTATTAACTACGCATTTTTATTAGCATACAACTGTCTAACAACCGTGCCAGCAACTATTAATAAGTTGAAAAACATCAAATATCTCAACACCAAAAATCCCACTTTGAAAATCCCGAAGATTAATAAATACTTCTTCAAAAATCCCGTGCTACCACTTGCCTCAATGCCGCCATCTCCATCTTCTGCTAATGAGAGTGTCCAGAATATTTTGTGAGTTTTATATAAATTGGGAGCCAGAAACTGGACAGTTGTCAGTCTTTTAATCCCTTCCAAATAAAACTGAGCCTCTTCTCATTTCTCATCAGATCCGAGTTGAAATTTCATTTGATTGGAATTCGGGATGACAACTATTTGCCGGTTTTCAACTTATTTGTGAATTTGCATATCAATCATTCCCACTCAAATCTTATCCATTATTCATTGTGTTCTTTAATATTCATATTTGAGAACTGTCACCATTTTTCTTGATTAGCATATTGCCGGAGTATTAAAATTTGCAAGTCAGTCGGAATTTATTCTCAAAAATTCTTTCAGTAAATAAGAGAATTTTGTATTTTTATTTAGTTTCTATGCAGCTTATATTGAATTTGTTTCTTTCGACCACTAATAGTGGAGTGACAGCCGCGAGCCGTAGCAGGTATCTGTTCAATCAGATATAGATAAGCTGTGTTCTCGTAGGTCCTGTTTGTAACGGTGACCGATTAGATTGGCCAGCAAAAAAGACACTGTTCTCTGCTGTAAAATCACTTCCCGGTTGTTCGGAACCCACCTAAAACTGTAGGTCCAACTCATAAATCACCATCATCCAACTCATTATCAACATACAGATCTCAGACCTAAGTGGGCTTCATCCTCCGAAAAAAAGCTGTGAGATATTGAAATGTTTTTTTGTTGTAAATTTATTTGTATATTTATTCATTTGAGAATAAACTATCTATCTAACTTATGATTTACATCCATTGTAATAATTTAAGGATTTTTCCTCATTTTAAGGGGATTTGGATCTAACCAAAACACAAAGATTTTGCACAGTTTGCACGATTTGCGTTGCCAAAAGGTCGATTGGTTTTTCGATTACATGAGAGATTTTGACAGAAGTTTAATTTGGGTACTTTGTAATTTTGTGAATAATGAACTTAGTCTAATGAGTTGTTTTTCGTATCTCAGTTGTGTCACATAACCAAGTCATAATTTGAAATTTTCATGAAAATCATAATAAATTGGTGCATTTCAAATGATATTTCGCGTTCACAATGAATCTTTTTTAAAAGCCTAGTATACTGTAGTTTTCATATAACTTGGCAGCAGTACGTTGGGTTCAGATGTAGCATGCCCCATTTGCTACATGCTGCCAAGTTATATGAATACTACAGTAGTAACTTAAACGCAACTCTGGAGTTTATAGCATTTGATTAATGATTTACAGGGATTTGATTCTCTAATATTGGCCTATAGAATCTCCAATCAAAAATTGACCAAAAATAATTTTTTACCTCTTGATTGCCCCTTTTCCAAGAAAATTCTTCTGACTTGAGGTCAGTTCGGTGTGGAAATTGGGGAGATTGATACCATAAATATAGGTATGCGGTTGGTTGAATAAAAAATTGTAAATTATTGTTGTAGATATCCATTTTTCGTGAACTGCAGTAGAACTATTCATATGTATACACTTGCTGTGCAGAACTGACCTTAATGAAAAATAAGACGAAATTGTCACAACCACATTTATTAAAACTTCGAGAAACTAGTTTCGGTTGTTACACCATTATCAATCTCAATCAAATTGGAGTAAACTCTTAAATTAAAAACAAATTAGCGAACTCTAAGGGCACCCGGCCACCAAAAGCTGTGTTGAGCTAAGCTTTGAAACCGATGGTTTTGAATGAACGCCCGGCCAAAGGAAGTTGTGCTGTGCTGTGTTGCGCTGTGCCAGTCGCTGGGCGTTTATTTAAAACCATTGGATTGATTACAAAAGCTATCCCAGTACAGCACAGCGCAACTGAACATAGCTTCCATGGCCGGGGTGTACGAACAATGAATGTGCTTTATTTCATTTTATTAATCTTATGTTGAGCATTGTATCGTGTACAATATAAACATGAGTCATACAATATTCTTGAAATATAAACAATTATCTCCATTAAAATACATAATACATACAACATAACACAGTGTTAATATGAGCTATTATAGAATAAATGTCACAACTTTCAAATTTATCTAAAGTTGAAAAACTCTTCCATGCTGTAGAAGCACTTTGTATGTAGCCAGGACTTCAAGCTTCTCCTAAACATCGAGTCAGTTTTCATTTGTCGAATCTCTGCAGAAAGGGCATTATGGATCTTCTTAGCCATATACTGAGGACTTGCCTCACAAAAAAAAGTTCTGTGAGCTTCAAGTCTTACAATTACCCTACTTCTTGTATTATATGCATGGAAGTCCGCTCCAGTCATCCATTCACTCTTGAATTTTAATGCCATACAGGCTGAGAAGTAAACAAACAGACATGGTGTTTTTCTCACAAGTATACTTTAAAAATGCATACTTTAAATTGATTCTACTGAAATATGTGGAAATAGTACCATAGCAACCAAATAATATTTTTCGACTCAAAAGTTTCTACAAAAATTTAATATTATTAACTATTTTTAACTGTTTTTAGTGTTTCGTTTCGAATGAACTTTTAAATTAATAGTGGTCAAGTGAGGAAATTCATTTTACTATTTTTCGAGTGAAGGTTTTCAGCATATTTAAAATTTTTATTCTGTGTTAACCTCAATGTTTTGGACAATGCTACATATCAAAATTTGTGAAGGGAGCAGTTTTGGACCTGACTCTGTTGCACCTTCACACTCGTTGTAAATTTGTCACAATAAATAAATAAATAAATAAATATAGACTAAAAATCAATGTCTAAGAATTACATTTCAGCGGGCCGCTTAGCGCAGTTGGTTGGGGCGTCGCAACTTCAGTTTGCTATCGTTTGCAGTCGTGGGTTTGAATCCCATTCCTCCGTCTGGCGTATAATGTGCAATCATTCACCTTCTCATTACCCACGCACAAGTCTTTAACTCAAGTAGGCATCATCAACAATTAAAAAAAAGCTTAGAGCTAATGTGGCCAAATAAAGTCATAAACTGTGCACCTCCTGTGTTAAATAATTAATCAACTTCATTGAACATGTTCGCTATAAGTACTCCAGCTTGAGTACTATAAACAGTTTGCTAGATAAAATGTATGTAGATTGCCATGATAGCTAATTTACGCCTCAAGGTAGAAAATTATACGTCCCCCATTTTGCATACTATGTAGTCTACTGCCACAGATTCAGATTTGTAGGTTCAATTAAGTTCTATCAAGATAATATTTGTTTACCCGTAATTCTATCTACGCATTTATCATGTGGAAAACCGCTTTAGATTTAGACTGCCAGATTAATTCACGATGGATATTGAGATAATACTAAGAAACTTGATACCAAAATGTTTTATAGGAGCTACATTACAAATAACAAAGAACAAGGTAAACGTACAGGATAACGTATTATTGTAGTCATATATTTATGTATTCTTTATATGAGATATATATTTTTTTTTTGAGGATGAAACCCACATAGGTCTGAGACCTGTGCGTGGGTAATGAGTTGCATGATGATGACTGATGTGCTGGACCTAAAGTTTTATGTGGGTTCCGAACCACCGGGAAGTGATTTTATAGCAGAGAACAGTGTCCTTTTGTTGGCCAATCTAATCGGTCACCCTTACAAAGAGTGCCCAGGAGAACGCAACTTATCTCTATCAGATTCAACAGAAACCTGTTACGGTATATAAATATGTATAATAGTTATTTATGTATTAAGAGCGTGAAGCGCGACTTTATCGCTCGAGCCAAAACATTTCCTGCGCGACGCATAGTGGAGCGCAGTAATTTTGTGAGAGCGATAAAGAAGCTTCACGCGCGAATTACATACAGCAATATTTTTCCTAAAACTGCAGTTCTGGATTCCAACACAGCTTGTAATTTGTAGCATTATAGACCGTGTGCGGATTTGGTTAGCGTGCGCCATTGTTAAGGTTATGAGAATTTCACGGATTCCGTGATCCACCAATGAGAAGACATCAAAATCAAAACAGAAATATAAAGAAAACATCTGGCGAGCATAAAGTACTTTACCGCTCGCGGGGCAGTAAAGAGGTATTTTACATTTATGTTTTAGTACGTAAAGAACTAAAGAGTACGTAAAGATCAGTTGTAGAAAAATACATATTTGTATCTATTTTATATTTTTTTTCCAACTGATACAGAATTAATAAATTGTTGCAGTTTGATATCCCATCCAGTGAAATAGTCGCAGGAGTTTCGATACCGGATGGAAGTATATATACTGTATCGACACTGATACACGAATAATTGATACACAATTGCAATCGATGGTATCTAGTATCGATATTGTCAATTATCGAAACTCCTGCAACTATTTCACTAGATGTGATATCGATGGGTACGTGAGAGACATTGGGTGAATGGATGGAATAGGAATGATGGAGAAAAAGATAAACGAAAAAGAAAGAGAGATAACAAGGTTGAGAAAGGAATTAGAAAAGAAAGAGAAAAAATATATTAAAAGATATAACCAGATATTTAGTTCACCCTCATCCCCAGGCTGTAAACAAATACAGACAGCCTCGATACCTACATTAAGCTTTTCAACAAATGTAGATTCTGAAGATAAACTGATTTGCTACTCAGATAAATGCAAAGTCTCTTAGTTATCTGAAGTTGCTTATTTGTAAAAAAGTTACTTCAATGCCTTTTAAACCAAGTTCCATTCCACATTCATCTTATCTAAAGATTTTAATCGAAGCAAACATGTCAATTAACTGTCATTAATTAGATGCATTCAGGTAAAACCTGATTTATTTTTTCAAGAATCCTTCTCCATATGCAATTAACCAGTTCAACAGCAATGGAGGAATTTCGTGGCTGTTTCTCAAAGGGTATTGGTCGGCAATGTAATTATTCTCATTAACTATTGATGTTTGAAATATCAGACATAGGTCAGCGAATCTAAAAAAAATGTGATTGGAATCGTTTGTAATTTTTACCCTTCAAATAATCAAGAGACAATGAAGACTTTGGGCAAATCGCCGCTAGCCAATCACAAACGCTCATCCAAGTCACTGGTACGTATGCTCCGACGTTGCATTGCTTGTTAATAAATAAAGTAAATTCGTATGGCTTTTCGTGGTGAGGAGACCCTTACGGGTAGTTCCACCTCGCCGTTTTTTTAACGACTGCTTTTTTTTATATGCAACCGGGACCGACGGCTTAACGTGTCCTCCGAAACACGGGATTGGCTCGAGAAAAATATCTTGTACTCAACTGGGATCGAACCTATGACCTTTGGCTTATCAGACCAGCGATAAGCCAACTCGGCTACGCCGAATCCTGTTAATAAATAAACATGGCCGACCAGCTCCTCATATTTGAGCGAAATAGATTTTGTTTTGACATGTATCAGATATAAAAATATTAAAAGATATAAAAGAAGGCTAAAATCCTAAAGAAAGCTGTTAGGTGTATGGACAGAGTAAATATATTAGATTCATGTAGGCCGTTGTTCAAGAGACTTGGTCTCCTAACTGTACCCTGCTTATATGTGAATGAAGCTACTTTATATGTAAAAAAGAGTGATATTAACTAAAATCTTGACGTATACGATTATAATGCATGGAGCCGAGGAGATTATATCACTTGCTGAGTCACAATAATAGCTTATTCATAAAAAACCTAGTTATATTTGTAACTCTACAACAAGCTACCGCAGTTTTTAGAGTCCTGAAAATATAGAAATATTTTAAAAACAATTGAAAGAATATTTAGTTGATAAAGCTTTTTATAGTGTACAAGAGTTCCTTTCACATCAAAATTGAGCCTCACATGAACTAATTGATATAGTAATTATGGTAACTAGTGTGTAAGATTGCATAATTGTTGACCTGACTTGTCTTATGTACGCCTCAACTGGAGTCTCCAAGACGTATTCTACAAAAAAATAAATGCAAGACATGTGAATATCCATATCTCAACAGTCATAACAAAACTAGCCTGAAGCCTATACCTAGTGAATGTAGGTTATGATTTCATAGCCTTCTATCTAGGCTAGTCAATGATTTCAATATTTTTCTTTCTTAGTAATGGCGAAGGTGATATTGTGGAAGGTATATATAATGAATAATAAGACGAAATTGTCACAACCACATTTATTAAAACTTTAGAGTTTCATTGAGATTGATAATGGTGTAACAACCGAAACTAGTTTCTAGAAGTTTTAATAAATGTGGTGGTGACAATTTCGTCTTATTATTCATTTCAATATTTATTTATCACAAGTTAGTTTTGAAGTAACTGACAATTTAACAAACTGAAAAATATACAGAAACAAAATCTACTAATTTCGAATTCCTCAAAGTGTTATTAGTTTTAATATTTTTGTACAGTAGGATTCATCAAGATCGATTTTCATCAGCTATTCAATGCTGCTGTCAATATCCGCCATTGCGTAAGTCTTCAATATTTATTTATTGTTTGAATACAATGTGCATTAGTCATATATTCCAATCTTGAGTTGCAGAAAGTTATTATTTTTCTCTTCGTCAATTGAATAAATCCTTTAGAGCGCCACGTGAGTATTCAATCCATCTTATAGTAGCAGGTGACAACACCTCAACCACATCTTGGCATTCACCACTAAGTTTTTTATTGTTGCACTCTATCAAAATATGTCTGATGGTCTGTGCTGGACTGCCACAGTCACAATTGTGGGGTGTCTGTCTCGGCCAATCCCCACTTAAACAGCATACCGCCGCATCGTCCATGACCTGTTCTAATGCGATTGAGAGCAGTCCATAAGAGGCGTGGAAGAGTAAAGCCTTTAGGTTGTTCGGTAGGCTCTTCCATATAGTTGTTGTGATCAGGGTTTTCGTTTTGCCAGCCATACATCTGTCCATTAAGTATTTAAATACTCAAAATTTGTCCCATTATTCATTTAACTAACTTTTTTTGGAGGTGGAGGATGAAGCCCACATAGGTCTGAGACCTGTACGTGGGTAATGAATTGGATGATGGTAATTGATAAGAATACACAATCAATGTAAATACAACAGGCTATTGCCCAAAACTGCTATTCAGAAAATTTCAAACTAGAATCGAAATCTTAGGTAAGGTCGGTTTCACTAAAAATTCCACCTTGAAGCAAAATAATTCGCGAGCCTTTTTTTAGAAAAATAATATTAATTTTGATTTTACTTTTACAAAACACAATCACAGTCCAAAAAAGATTAATATAATTTTGAATTTTCCATGTAGGTTTCATGGGTTTAAGTCTTGCTTTGCCCTGATCATCTTCTACAAAACAGTGAGTGGGAAGCATAAATATTTAATTCTTTTTTTTATGAAGATTACGTCTTAGAGACTGGAGTTTTAAGGAGTATAAGACAAGTCAGATCAACAATTATGTACAATCTTATACACTAGTAAACATAATTTCTATATAAATTAGTTGAGGTGAGGTTTAATTCTAATGTAAAAGAAACCCTTGTACACTATAAAAAGCTTTATTCATGAGTATTTTTTCACTATTAACTTTTTAAGTGAATTCAACAGCTTGCAGTCAAATTTGACTGTAAGTCGTTCAATTCACTTAAAAAGTTAACAACGCAGTTCGTCATGGAACAAGAAATCCAGGTATTTTTTAAATTGTTTTTTAAATATTTCTATAATTTGAAGACTTCAAAAACTACGGTAGCTTACTGTAGAGTTTCCTACCAATACAACTGGGTTTTTGTTTGAATAAGCTACTATTGTGACTCACCAAGTGATAATCTGCTCGGCTTCTTGTATTATAATCAAGATTTTGGTGAAGATCACCCTTTTTTACACATAAAGTAGCTTCATATACATGAAGATATAGTTGACACATGATGGTTCAATATCATATGCATTTTATGATTTATGCTCATCGACATATACCGTAATATACACTGAAAATACATATTGCATGTAAATGACCGATCGAGCAAGCAGGCGTGCCGCTTAGCGCAGTTGGTTGGGGCGTCGCATCTTCAGCTTGCTGTCGTTTCAGCGGTCGCAGGTTCGAATCCCGCTCCTCCGTCTGGCATCTATGTGTAATCATTCACCTCATTACCCACGCACAAGTCTCGGACTCATGTGGGCATCATCAGCAATAAAAAAAATAGTGGTTCCAATTATTTTGTAATCACAGAAGTTGCCTTTCAAAGATATCACACAAAAAAATTGATTTTCATTGCTACTTTTGAATATTTCTCATTTATTTATATTTCAATCATTTAATTCAAGAAGTAATTTCATCTTTTTAAAACCTCCATACATCGTTAAATATTTATCTGAATTTGGTAAACATGCAATCAATTCAATTATCCCAGCCTTTTTGTTGTACCATACTCGCGCGTGCTATACTGCTTGCTCAATCTCTTTTTGACAACTTCGTCAACGTTTCAATGTTGGATTACAGCATGGGTACAGTCACTTATAAATGTCTAGAGTTAAGGAAATTTGCTCAAACTCTCTATTATAACCTTTGTAAAACATACACAAAACAAATTACGTAAAGAAAAATACTGAACCACATAACAAACGGAATCCTTTATTATCACTTACCCGGTGGTTCGGAACCCACCTAAAATAGTAGGTCCACCATGTTCCCCGTAACATGGCACAAACGGCGAGGTGGAACTACCCGTAAGGGTCTCCCCACCATTAAAAGCCATACGCTTATTATTATTAACGGAATCCTCAATTCAAACTTCAGCTTGGGGTCGTGGGTTCGAATCCCGCTCCACCGTCAGTTATTTATGTGTAATCATTCATCTCATTACCCACGCACAAGTCTCGGACTCATGTGGCATCATCAGCAATAAAAAAAAAAAAATAGTACAGCAGCCACTCTACCACTCAAATACACTGCATCTAAACATTTTTCTTTTTTCAATATCATTTCTCTCTCACTCTCTATGACAGTCACTCACTATCTTTCTTATCACCCTCTTCTTTCTCTTTCTCCCTCCTTTCCTTCTTCCTCCATTAACCGTACGTAATACAAAGACCGCTAAACACATCAAAGCCTCAGAACACCGCTATATTTAATAGGTTATGATTCAGGTATTGTAGTGATCGACCTTGACAACTATAGAACAAGATCTTTCTTCTTCTCTTTCTCTCTTCTTATCTATTCTCTAATTTCCTCTCTTTCTATCCGCGCCTTCAACGGTTGTCTGCGACTGTAGCCAAGCTGGCTCCAATAATAATTTTCTATTGAGTCATAACTACACACTAAACATTCAACAAACTGACAGTGCCTGGGCCTGGGCCTCTATTGTGTGTATGAATGCTCGCATACATGACAAGGCATTAAATACTTTGTCAGTTAAATGTGTGGTGCACAAAGAGTAAATATAACGTGGAAAGAGAGGGAAGGTGAAAAGAGAGAATAAGAATTATTTATAAAGAGCGGAAAGTGAGAAGATTTAGATACGGGCCACGAATCAGTTCAGATAATAAACAACTTAACTGACAAAATCGACCATGAAGTGGTACAATTATTATAAAGGGAAAATCCAAGGTAATACCAAAAAAATCAGAAAATTTCGAGGAGATACCATCAATAACGTATTGAAAAGTTCAAACCACAAGCGCATTGAAGAAGGAAAACCTTAAAATATTCGGGAATATTTTTGAAATTATATTTTGAAAATTGGCAATAATAACACAAATTTTGAGAAAGTTGTAAAAAGATTCCAAGAAAAACCTAAAACTAGAAGAAGAACAGTAGTCTCGGAGGAACAGAGAAGGGCAACATCGGTGAGAATGCGGGAGTATTGGAGGAAGCGCAAGGAAGCATCCACAAAAAATGATTGATTTCACGTACCCCAAAGTGGGTGATTCGAAAAAAAGGGAAAAAACACAAACTAGGCCAAAACGTAGAATAAACTTCTAGGAGTACTTCAAGCTATTTTAAAAACATTTTGGGTTTGGAATAATAAAGAAATAAAAATAATAAATAAAATAAAAATAATAATAAAGAAATTAAAATACTCTGCAAAAAAGATTCACAATATACTACGGACATACAGGAATAGAGAACATATCTGTACTTCAAACTAATTCTTAAAACATCAGGAGTAATCTAATATCAAAAATGATACTGTATTTCCATTTAATACATGATTTTCACTCAATTTTACTGGAGATACTGGAGGGATGCATTTCACTTCTAAATGCATTTCACAGCTTAATGAGGCTGATGAAGCTTCTCTTTAGAAGTGAAATGCGTCCCTCAGTATCTCCAGTATAAATGAGTGAAAATCGTATATTAAATAGAAATATAGTGTTAATTTTTATATAAGATTGTTCATCAAGTATTTCGTCATGGAAAACATATCAGACATCAGCTTATTGCAAAAATACATATTTTTGGAACATTTCGAAGATAATGGGGGTGAATCCAAGGGAGGCATTTGGGGATGTAACCCCGAAACTGTGAACCGGCACTGTAAAATATGTTTTATTTTTAATGTTTTTTTTTGGGGGGGGGGGGGGGGGGAATTAAGTCTATTTTTAAGTGATATCCCCCAACGGAACATTTTCTCACTTGATTCTACCCATCGCAAATGTTCGATTTCACCACTGAAAGACCAACTAATTTTGACATAAATCCTAACAAATTTTCAGATGAATCAACTCAAAAATTGTCACAAATCAACACAAATTTTGGCATGAATCAGTACAAATACCGCACACAAATTCTCTCACACCAAGCATGTGCAAGTCCTTATCAGTGCAGTTGGCATCTGTTTCCCAGGACGGCCTGGAGAATTCTCCAGCTTCTCCAGCACACGCTTCTAACCATCTGGAGCTGGAACTCAACGTGTTGTTTCCAGTCACGATCATGGCTGAGACCGTCTTAGAACAGCCCAACGGCTATGTTATGCAATAGCTAAGTCTATAGATACTTGCTATCTGTATATGTAAGTGTTCCAGCTATATCTGTATCTGTAGGTGTTTCAGCTATATCTGTATCTGTGGGTGTTCCAGCTGTATCTGTAGGTGTTTCTGCTATATCTGTCTCTATGGTTGTCTCAGCTATATCTGTATCTATCTGAGCTATATCTTTATTCATAGATGTTTCAGCTATTCATCTATTGATAATAACGTCTTTAGAAGTTTGAACCATACCTAGTTATTGTTTTAGCTATATCTATTTCATTTCTGCTACATTTGATCTTGTTTTAAGCTATTTCTCAAATAATGTTGTTATTTATTAATTAATTATAATTATTATTAATAATAATTATTTCAGCTATTTGAGAAATTATAAATTTTTTGTAATATTATCTCTGTATTTATAGTCTTAGCTTTATCTGTACTTATAGTACACTTATCTGTACTTATAGGTGTTTCAGCTATACATCTACAGATAATAATATAATTCGTTTATTTCACTGACAACATATACAAACATTTTACGCGTGATATAGCATAACACAATATGAGTTAACTTATATAAAACAGTAATACAGCATGTATTTGCAGTGTATTCCTCTTTAGCTAGGTTATACCTGTGTAGAGGGATAAGAACGCCTAAAGACGTTTGAGCTTACCTAGTTATTGTTCCAGCTAGGCTATATCCGTTCTATTTCTGCTTCATCTTTATGTATTTATCAATTTATAATGAGATTATACATTTTGTACACACATCTGAAGTTGTTAAGCTATTTCTACAATAATTGTTTCAGCTATTTAAGAAATTATTTATTTTTTGAAATATTTTATCTTCATACAAGTTTGTTTGTTTCTTGTTTGTTGATGAAGCCCAAATGAATCTGAGATTTATGAAAGGGTAATGAGGTGAACGTTAAAAAAAAAGTGTTATGAGAGAACCCAGGAGCTCCATTTCAAACTAAGTAAGGGCAAAAAACGGCAAAAATCGTTCAGATTTATTCAACAATTTATCTAAATTGCTGCTTGAATTTTGGATCAATTATGTTCCTTATTACTATACTATCAAATAAATATGTTATTCCAGAAAAGATTTTGTTCAATATAATAATATCAATGTCAATACACGCATTATTTGCATATCTTGAGGGGGCCACGGCCCCCTACCCTCGCCAAATGGTGCCCCTGAGAAGACCTACAATTTTAGGTTGGTTCCGAACAACCTTTTAATAAACCTGATAGTGTCATGCCAACGCAGCTGGTCACCCTGCCAAGCTCAGCCCCGAACGCTTGTGACTGAACATCACGATCGCTCTGACGCATGCTTAGCGAGTGGCTTCCCTCCATTCTCTTTTATAAAATTTGTTCATTTAGATTGAAAATAATAGATTTGTGTTCGACCGATTGATTTTAAGCCTGTTTAGCCTATAAATAGACATTTAAATTGTTTCATAAAATTAAGAGTCACAATGTCAAGCACCCATATTTTATATTTATTATTATAAATATTTTATATTTTATATTATTTCAATTATAATTAATTCATTCATATGATTATTATTATAGTTGTTATTATTATTATTTCTATTATTCTTTTCATTATTATTATTATTATTATTATTATTATTATTATTATTATTATTATTCTTTTCATTATTATTATTTTTTTTCTTTATTATTATTATTATTATTATTATTCTTATTTTTCTTTTTTTTTATTATTATTATTGTTATTATTCAATTATTTTAACTATTAACATCTGTCACTGATACGACAATAAAAAGCATTCATGACTAAAGTTTTCTGCATATTATTCATGAGTTGCTCTATTACAAATAATTTTGCACTTAGTTGTACGCACTTAAATCCAAAATTACTAGTAGTAGAAATAGAAATGATTGATTATTATGAAATAATAATATTTCCTTTATAGAACCTATTATAGTGTCTCGTCAGGTTCACAAATTTCAAGTCATCTACAATATGCTTGATAAAAACAATAATTTCTCAGTAAACATCAAGATTGCTAAATAAATATGAATCTAGAAAAAGTTGTCAAAAAGTTGAAAAATTAAAAGAACATAGAAAAGAGTTAAAAAGTTGGGGGAAACGTAAAAGAAGTAGAAAAACTGTCATAAGTTGAAAAAATAAGAAAGAACCTAAAAAAGCTGAAAAATGAAAAATTTAAGAAACAGCTAAAAATGAAAAACCTAAAAAAACTTAAAAAAAATTGAAAAATGAAAAAAAACTTAGACAAAACTTTCAAAAAGTTGGAAAAAATTTAAAAGAAAAACTGTCAGAGTTGAAAAAATAAGAAAAACTTAGAAAAATCTGAAAATAGGGGGAAATCTTAAAAATAATCAAAAGTTGAAAAAAATTATGAAAAGGGAGTTAGTGGGGGGGGGGGGGGGGGAGGAAGATGAAGAAGACTCCAGAGAAACCTGACCAAAAGTTCAGTACACTCAGAAATACAGTAATAATTAATTATTGAAAGCTCGATTAATGCATACTTGCTATAAGACAACATAATAATCTCCTGGAACCCGCAGCCATGCGAACAAATTGGCAGATTAGCTTTTCGTGCAGCATATAAAAGTGCCCATAAAAATTTGTCGGCCAGCGATCACTTCAAATAATACAAACAGAGACGTTGCCACACTGTGCCAAACTAATTACAAAACGTCCACCCACACACCAGCACGCTTCAATAAAATATGCCAGCGTTTTTCGCCTCCGGTCCGTTCAATAGCTATAAACTATCAAGTGTGTGACCGGCCTCCACCTCTAAACCAGTTTTTAGGACTGCTTTTGAACAAATCCTTGTTCAAATTCTTGTAATAGATTGAAACTACTGGTGGTAGTAGGCTAGTGTAGTGTAGTTTAACTACTAGAATTACCAAATTACTAATGGATATGCTTGGGTATAATTTCAGGAAATTGAATGAATGTTGTATGAATGAACTACTGGATCACGCGGGTTAACTCATTGAAGTACAAAAAGCTGGCTATAAACAACAATGGATGAATAACCTGCGATATAAGAGAGTTGAAAAAATGTAATTTTTCTGTTATAGTATTTACAATAAAGCATGTATTAATCATATGTCAGGCCCCCTGGCTCATCACCTTCCTGTCAAATATTAGGTATGCTATCTTAGTAAGGGTAATTCATCAAAACAATACCTTAATATTCTTAAATCAGTTGAAATTAACAATAAATAGTAAAACAGGCCAATACCTTCAACTCAAAAACATACATAATTCAAATGAAGATATGGGGCTATAAACGTTTTTTTAAACGATAATCAACTAGACCATCAGGAAAAAAAGCATTTTTATGAGTTTTGTTGTATAGACCAGAGTTTCCCAAAGTGTGGTCCGCGGACCCCCGGGGGTCCGCTAGTCTAACCCAGATGGTCCGCGGACTATCCTGAGAAATTAAAAAAATAAGCATTTCAAAAATACATTTTTCTACCTAGTGCTCTTTGATAATAATTAGTAAAAAGTAGTTTCCTCAAATCTGAATCATATTGCGATTGTAGCAGCGTGTAGTGCTAACATCATAAAAATCATGTTATTTACGCCTCTAAAATTGGTATGTCAATGTCTCGTACAATAGTAATACTGTGGGGAGGAGTGGGGGGAAAAATAGGGGGTCCGCGAGGACGGCTTGGTTCTAACGGGGGCCCTTGGAGCCAATAAGTTTGGGAAACACTGGTATAGACGATTGACCTGTGCTTCATACATTGAGAGAATATGTTGTAAAATTCCATCTGTGATATGTGTCCTGCGGCAGCTTGCTAGATTAAATGACAAAAGTTACTTTTTACAGCTTACCATGGCCTCTTAATGTCACATATTAGGTGTGCTATCTTAGTATGGGATAATTCATCGAAACAATACCTAGATAGGGTCTTTAAGATCCAAAAGAAAGCGGTTAGATGTATGGAAAGCGTAAATAGATTTGATTCGTGTAGGCCGTTGTTCAAGAGACTTGGTCTCCTAACTGTACCCTGCTTATATGTGTATGAAGCTACTTTATATTATGTAAAAAAGAGTGATATTAACCAAAATTTTGGCGTACATGATTAAGAAGCGAGGAGATAATCATTTGGAGAGTCACAATAGTAGCTTATTCAAACAAATACCGAGTTATATTGGTAGGAAACTACAACAATCTACCGCAGTTTTTAAAGAGTCTTGAAAATATAGAAATAATTAAAGAACAACTGAAAAAATATTTAGTTGATAAAGCTTTTTATAGTGTAAAAAAGTTCCTTTCACATCAAAATTAAACCCCACCTCAACTAATTGATATAGCAATTATGGTAACTAGTGTATACGATTGTATAATTATTATTAATCTGAAAAAAGTAACAAAAGTAAGATGTCTCCCACTTGCAGGCCTAATACAAGACAACAAGAATGGAGCAATATAAATACTATATTTGGATAAAAACCATTTTTCAACTCTCTTAATGGATCTGGAATACTTCAACTTGAGCAATAAAGCAACTTAAAAAACTTAATTGAACTGAAAACTTATCAAGAGTCATGATTGCTTTTTATTATGGTCTCAATGGCAAAAGCTATAGTGAAATGTCTTCGGGGTGGAGACAATATTAATTTCAACTATTACTGAAATTTTAAAATAGAATTTAAAAATAAAAATTTTTGAAATAAAATATATTCAAGAAATAAATGAGATGTCCCACTTTCTTGCATGATACATGGCAACAAGATTAGATAATGAAGTTCACTAGAATAAATCAAACCAAACAAATTTAGAGTCATGTCATAGTTTGGGTAAGTTGAATCTAGTTCAACCACTGGATAACGTGTAGTTCTGTGAACAGTGCACCGTAGCCTACTTTCCAGAGTAAGGGTGCTTCCACATTGGAGCATCCAATACACAATCCAGTCATCATCGCCGAATCTAACTATAAAATAGTGTGGTATAGAGTTCATTCGGTCAATAATGAAACTAAATAAATTTTGAATTTTATAAAATGTTGAATGAACAGATATTTCAAAAATTAGTTAAACTTATTGAATTACAAAAATTCATGTGCTTTGACTAGCAAAAAAACTGTTTTCTGCTGTAAAACCACTTTCCGGCGGTTCGGAACCCAACTAAACCTGTGCGTACAATTCATCAATTACAATCATCAAATTCATAACCAACACACAGGTCTATGTGGACTTTAAAAAAACATAAGAGATTTGATTATAGCCAGATATTTTATTGAATGAGTTTCTAATGATAGAATATAATTGAGTTTATTAGTGATCGTTTCAGAAAATTGAATCTACGCCTAAGACCACGCAATAATGGTGAAGCTAATAGATTATAAAAAATTCATGAATATGCTGCAAACTTGTCAATGATTTTCTAAGTAGAACTGATACATACGGTACTATTAAAAACTTTTGAACCATTAGACTATTATTAAGCCTATTGGAATGATTTATATTCATATAAATTTTAAACTGATCGTTAATAATATGGCGGGTAGGTTGGGTTCTACCAAACCATCTATGGAAATTATTCTCTTACTATTTCACCAGAAGCTAAAAATAACTATTAGGAAACTAAAAACTATAATTACTAAAGAAAGATTGATGAATAATGTTTGGACGATGAACGTTGAATTCATTAATTACAAGTAATTGATCGTTAAATCGGCGAAATTGCTGAGAGAGTAACGATTCAAGCATGGCAAATATACGTATTTGGAAGGCTAATCGTCATATATATTATAATATATATATTCAAACATTGCTACTGGGATTACTGAATAATAAGATGCAGGAAATTTATGTGTTGGATGACTGAAGAATCCTAATTCACTAACATATTGATGGATAGCATCACATTAAAACATATTAAAACGAATGCGGGAACTGATTCCTATACAATTAAGTAGAATATACTATCGAAAGAAAATTATGGATATTAAATTGAACAGAAGTGGTTTTAACTATTCCAGAAACCCAACAAGGCTGCTCATTTTTATAATGAGACCATGCAAACATATCAAAATGATGGATTTCTAACGATAAACTTGATTCTTGTGTTATTTATAAACTGTGAAATCTGCTATCTTCTTTAAAATCTGACACAATATTTCATGAAATTTGTTTATTTGATTATGTATAGTGATAAAAGAGAGCAGAATAAACTTTAACTATCCTACTTTAAAGAAAGAGAGTCAGACTTTATAGAATACAGATGAATGGTATTTAATATGTTGAGTATTTTGTTATATGAAATATCACACATAGTATAGTTTGATACCTAGGAAGTTTTTTTTTTTTTGGAGGATAAAGCCCACATAGGTCTGAGACCTGTGCGTGGGTAATGAGTTGGATGATGGTGATTGATGAGTTGGACCTACAGTTTTAGGTGGGTTCCGAACCACCGGGAAGTGATTTTACAGCAGAGAACAGTGTATTTTTTGCTGGTCAATCTAATCGGTCACCGTTACAAACAGGACCTACGAGAACGCAGCTTATCTCTATCTGATTGAACAGATACCTGCTACGGCTCGCGGCTATCACACAAGTGTTTTTATAATTTTGATATTGCATTGAAGCTTTCCTTAAACTGTTACTAATTTATCATAAAATTGAAGCTCTCAGAATCGTTATTTGGTTCTCAAATAGGGTATTCCTTGTCACAGTCTCTGAGTAACAAATTATTCGAATTTCAAAACAGCAGAATTATTGAATTATTTTACGAAGAATTATTAAACAAATTGGAATTTTAATACAAAATTACTGTACATAGAAAAAACGTTCACTACCATTGTGACGATAAACCTCAATAGTTCACCTTACAAATCCATGTAAATAATAATACACAAACCCAATAAGGCCGAAATAAAAATATATATGCTAGCAGATCTCTTGAGCAATTTAATCTTCATTCCTATTTGGCTGGAAACGTTATAGATAGAAATCTATTCAAATTATTTGCCATGCAGCCCACTTGTGATCGGTTCTAACGGATCCGTGGGAATCAGGTAAACGTTCAAGGTCGAGTCACACCTGATCTCTTATCCCTCTCTTCTTCATCATCTTTCTTTTCAATGTATCTCTCACTCTAATCCAAAATTTATTTTCAACCTCGTCCAGCTTATACACATTTGCTTTAACACATTAACTTTCTATAGACAGTATATGATCATTGGACATCTCTCTTCTGATTGGATGATTCGGCCAATCCGCAATTTGGTGTTCAAATTAGGTTTTTTTTGTAGATTACGTCTTTTGAAGACTCCATTTAAGGAGTATAAGACAAGTTAGGTTAACAATTGTGCAATCTTATACACGAGTTACCATAATTACTATATCAATTACTTGAGGTGAGGCTTAATTTTGATATGAAATGAACTCTTGTACTCTATAAAAAGCTTCAACAACTAAATTCTTTTCAACTGTTTTTTTAATATTTTTATATTTTCAAGACAAATCTGCGGTAGCTTGTTGTAGTTTCCTACTAATATAACTAGGTTTTTGCTTGAATAAGCTAATATTGTGACTTAACAAGTCTCTGCTTCTTGTATTATAATCGTGTACGTCAATGTTTTTGTTAATATCACTATTTTTTACATATAAAGTAGCTTCATACACATATAAGCAGGGTACAGTTAGGAGACCAAGTCTCTTGAACAACGGCTTACATGAATCTAATCTTTTTACTCTTTCTATACACCTAACCGCTTTCTTTTGGATCTTAAACACCCTATCAAGATTTTGTTTTGATGAATTACCCCATACTAAGATAGCATACCTAATATGTGACAGTAAGAGCCCATGGTAAGCTGTAAAAAGTAACTTTTTGTCATTTAATCTAGCAAGCTGCCGCAGGACAAATATCCCAGATGGAATTTTACAACATATTCTATCAATGTATGAAGCCCAGGTCAATCGTCTATGCAACAAAACTCATAAAAATGCTTTTTTTTCCTTGTCTAGTTGATTATCGTTTGAAAACACGTTTATAGCCTTATCTTCATTTAAATTATGTATGTTTTTGAATTGAAGGTATTGGCATTTTCTACTATTTATTTTCAATTTCAACTGATTTAAGAATTATTGGACAATGGACTGCACACCTATATGGGCACTTATTTCTAAATTATCTAGAACGGAATTGCTGAAAATGAGTGATGTATCATCTGCAAACAAGAGGGCTCTACCACTAATATCAATTCTTTAGAAGTGTCGACTACAGTGACTAAGATCTATCTCTTTACAGTCTGCAGTTTGTTTTACGGACCATATTATGACCTTGTTTAGTATCCAGGCTATACTGGCGGGAACTCAAAGGTTTACAAGCGTACTGTGTAGTCGGAGCTCTGTAGTCATGTAGAAAACATATATTTCTAATATATACATCTAGCATTTAGTCTGTATAGATATACAATCGAATATAAATTGAAGATAATATGGCGGCTGAAGGCAATGGCCACACTGTCTATATAAAGTCACTGTACTTTCTACCACATCGTATTTATCTTATTCATTCCAGATTTCTTGTTCCATAACGATCAGCGTTGTTAATATTAACTTTTTATGGTGAATTCAACGACTTGCAGTCAATTTTAATTGACAATAAATGATATTTTTACTCACTTCAGGCTAAAACTGACTCGAAAACGTTTGGCCTGAAGTGAGTAAAAATATTATTTATTCTCAATTAAAACTGACTTCGTCGTTGAATTTACCATAAAAAGTTAGTCTTATTTATCTTATTCTACATCTCGTTACGTCTTGAAGATTCCGATTATGGAGAATAAGACAGAACAAGTAAACAATTCAGGCTACTGAATCAAGTTCGAATATTGGTTGGGGTTAGGTAAAGAAGGCGGGAGATTTGAAATTATTTAATCAAATCGAGTGTGTTAAGTGAATTGGAGTTGATCATATTACCATTCTCATCCACTAGATTGGGCAACTACAATTACAATTAGATGCGGTGAGGCTCAATTTAGATTTTAAAGGAACTCTTGTACACTATAGAAAGCTTTATCAACTAAATATTTTCTTAATTGTTTCTTAAATACTTCAATATTCATAAGACTCTTTAGAAACTACGGTAGCTTGTTATAGAATTTCCAACTTATAAACTAAGTTTTTTCTCGATTAACTTTTTGTCATTTTTGACCAAGCTGTCTCAGGACAAATACACCAGATAAAATTTCACAGTAAACTTTCTCAATGTGAGGAGCCCAAGTTGTAATGTTCTTTTGACTATTATATATTCACGATATTTTATTTCCAAGTAATTCGTATAAAATAATATGCTTTATATCTTCTGTCATTTTATTCTGTATTGCAAAATCTACCTCCCTATCATTTCATTCTTTTTTCACACTTCTTTTCTCTTATCCTTAGTCTTCTTCTCACATTCGTGTAGAATAGAGCTCTCCAGTCTTCACGTTAAGCCTATACACTGTCGTTGGCAGTATAGCAGCTTATACTGTCGTTCCTATGCTGTGTAGGCCTATACTGTCCTATACACTGTCGTTTCTTTTTAAGATATTCTATGCTGTAGTTCTATTCCATCTGTAACCATTCTATCAATTGATAGATATTTATGTGTCCTCCAGCACCCGGAAAAAATTATTTTATTGGTCCGCCGCTGTTATAATAATCCAATCCACTATCGCAAAATCAACCACACGCTCTGTAATAATGTATTAGAGATTGCAGCAGCGTGAATATCACCATACCACATCAAGTATTTCAGTTTGCGATAGTACTTTAGCTCGAGTATTGGATATTCCACTTTGCCAGCACCCTCAGGTGATGTAATTAATCAATTTCATTTACAAATTTATTATTATTATTAATAATAATAATAATAACACAACAAGGGTCCTCTCAAACCCGTGGGTTCAACTCGATGATAATAAATAATGATATTTGAAATGCGAATTTTTAATTTACATACAAATTATTTTATGCACTTCCAAGCTTATACAAGCAAAGTTAGGACATAAATTCTCTCCAACAGGAATTTCGAAACGTTTTTCCATGAGAAATCAATAAGATTAAAAAGCAAATCGATAAAAAGCCGTGAAAAATTAATTTTGCATACTAATTTTACAACGAGTATTCCTTATCAAAAAACGCGAAGAAATTATTATTAATTCGTAAATATTCCTTTTCATATAACCCAATAAATGTTCCTTTTTATATGATGCAATAAACGTCTAATTGATACTAACTGAACGATAAGAGAAATTAATAAACACGAAAACACTTTTTGACACAATAACAGATTTCCCATCATGCAAAGCATCCACTTGAATTAGTATCAAACCAATAGCATCTTATGCAACCTACTACACACGCACGATTTCGACATTATCGGTTATTTGAAACGGGGCCTGTTAAAGGGTCTCCACTCCACTCACGAATTAATGTTGGAAAGAGAGAGTTGAAGAAGGACATGATGATGATGACGAACGAGCAGAATGGGGAAAACAAGAAGTGGAGGAGAACGAAGAAGAAGATGAGAAAAAAGGAGGAGGAGAAAGGAGGAAGAGAATATGATGAAAAGAATGAAGAAGATAAAACAGGAAGAAGAAGAAAAACGAAAGAGGAGTGAAAGACGACAGAAGAAGAAAGGAGGAGGAGGAAGAAAAAAAAGGAGGAGGAGGAAGAAAAAAAAGGAGGATGAGGAAAAGGGGAAGAAAAAATAAAAGAAGATGACAATGTCGAAGAAGACGAAAAGGATGAAGAGGAGGAGAAGGAGGCGAAGAAAGAGGAGGTGGCGAAGGAGGAGGAGGAAAAAGAACACAGAAAAGAAGAAAGAAGGAGTAGGATATGATGGAAAAATAGTTTATGGAGGAGAAGAAGTAGAAGAAGATGGAGAATAAGAAGAAGAGGAGGGGGGGGTGGAGGAGAAGGAGGAGGGAGAAAAGACAAAAAAAAGGAGGAAAAGGATAAGATGGAGTGGAAAGAGGAGGAAGAGTAAAAGAAGAAGAAGAAGAATCAGGAGAGAATAAAGAAGAAGAAGAAGAAGAAGAAGAAGAAATAGAAGAAGACAGTGACGATGAAGACGGAGAAGATGAAGATGATGAGGAGGAGAAAAAGAAGACGAAAAACTAAAAAGGAAGAGGAGGAAGCAGAAGGAGAAGAAAAAAGAGAAGAAAAAGAGGAGGTGAAGGAGGAGGAGGAGAGCAAAGATGACTGAAAAGATGAAAGGAGGAGAAGGATGGAGATGAAAGGAAGATGAGGATGGTGAGGGGGAGGAGGAGGAGTAGTAGGAGCTGGAGGTGGAGGAGGAGGAGGTGGAGTGGGGTGCGAGGAGGAGGAGGTGGAGTGGGGTACGAAGAGGAGGAGGTGGAGTGGGATGAGAAGAGGAGGAGGTGTTGGAGAAGCATCAAGCGGAGACGGAGGAGGAGGAGTAGGAGGAGGAGGAGTAGCAGGAGGAGCAGGAGGAGGAGGAGATGGAGAAGAATAAATAGATGAAGAGGTTGATGAAGAACACTGCGAAGAAAAAGAAGATGAATAGAAAAAGAGAAAGAAGAAATAGAATAAGACGTGGAAGAAGAAGAAGAGATAGAGCAAGACCGATAATGACTCACGAATAAGCGTGTCGTGTCTGATGTGTAATCATAATAATAATTCTAGGGTATTGCCGCACACTACACTACTGCATTACTATCACACATTTGTTGCTAAAGTTGTACACCAAGAGTTGCAACCAAATGGTTGACTGCAACAGTTTGAATAAGTTAAATATCACATCAGCTGATTATGTCTTTTATGTGGCCAAAAATTACTTGAACCAATATTTTTTTCTGGAGGATTAATCCCACATAGGTCTGAGACCTGAGCGTTTGTAATGAAGTTGATGATGGTGAATGATGAGTTGGACCTACAGTTTCAGGTGGGTTCCGAGCCACCAGTTATTTATATGTTATACCGGCTCTATTTATGAGATAGTTTTTTGAAAAAATGTTTAGTAGGTTGTTAAAAACCAGGCCTCAGGATTTGACATGGAACAGACCAGAGCCTCCGATCAAGGGGGGCTATCGTACGAAAAAAGGTGATACACTTGAAAAAGGGGGCTTCCAAATTTAGAGTTCTTGCCCCCACACACCTAGCAAACGATTACGCCTAGATTCACGATTAAAAAATGAAATAAATTATGTGTAAATATGTAAATAATTGTTAAGTCATCTAAAGCCGCGTCTCCACCAACCGAACATGTCAGCCGAACATTGTTGGCAAATACAAAAAACGGGCAAACATTAAACATATGGGTCATCGAACATGTTCATGAGTTCATTTCAAATGTTCGGTCTGTGAGCGAACAGTGACGACCAACAACAGGTTCCCGCCACTAACCCCACCACACCAATCATAATGTTCGAGAAGGCGTCCACACCAAACCAACTCCAAAAAATGTTTGGCGACATCAGCTGATTCCAGCGAACACTGTTCGCCGAGCATGTTCGGTTGGTGGAGACGCGGCTTAAGACCACATGGATTTCAAAAATTCAGGATCCAATGAAAATAAAACGGGTTTGAATTTGTATCTATGTAAGGGAGTAGGGGAATGTATGTGTCAGTCTTACAGAATTCACAAGAACGGCTACGTTTTTGAACATCAAATTTGGCAGAAACCTTCCTCTAAACTCAATTCAGTGCACCTCGAAGCCCAATTTCTCATTTTCTATTCACCTTTTTCAAAATTAATGTTTGAATTTCAGCATTTTTTGTAAAATGTGTTAGATGCAGGAAACTCCAGAGCATATTATACATAATAATAAGCGTATGGCTTATGGCGTATGGCTTTTAATACGCTTATTATTATTATTATGTATAATATGCTCTGGAGTTTCCTGCATCTAACACACATCTAATACATTATACATCACTATGATGCTAATACAGATGACACACAAATATGTCACAAGCAAAAGAAACAGATTAGTTTTTTATCAACATTGCACCTGCTAATCACTTACCCGGTGGTTCGTAACCCACCTAAAATAGTAAATCCACCATGTTTCCCGTAACATGGCTCAAACGGCGAGGTGGAACTACCCGTAAGGGTCTCCCCACCATTAGAAGCCATACGCTTATTATTATTATTATTTTTATTGCAGCTGCTAATCACCCAGCGTCAAAAAAGACAGCTTATTTGTGCACTTCTCTTTTCAAACAGTTGAACTGTATGGCTAGCAACATTGCAATTTCACTCACCTTTCCCAATTCCGTAATTTTTGACCGCTACTGAATTTATCTACCAGAAAAAAGAAACTTCAAACTGGATTCCCGGGCAAGACCGGGTAAAATGCTAGTTTTAAATGCCGTCTAGAGAGGAGTTGAAGTATTTTATCCATGTTCTTCTACCTTCTCTTTCACCTATTGTTCTTATTTCTTCTTTGTCTACTTCCTGTTCTTTTTCCTTTTCTTTCACCTACTGTTCTTCTTTCTTCTTTGTCTACTTCCTGTTCTTCTTTCTTTACTTTTACCTACTGTTCTTCATCCTTCTTTGTCTACTTCCCGTTCTTCTTTCTTTTCTTTCACCTACTGTTCTTCTTCCTTTTTTGTCTACTTCCTGTTCTTTTTTCTTTTCTTTCATCTACTTTTTTTCGCCTACTGTTCTCCTTCCTTCTCTTTGAAATCTAAACCCGTTCAAAAATTGCAAAAACTCTAGAATACCTGCAATTATTTTGAGCAGTAGATTAGAATAGGGTGTTAAAAATGAAAACATAAATTAAAATCTAGTTATTCATAAATTTCATCCTGCAACTTTTTCGCGAAACTGAAACAAGTGTTCAATCAAGATACGCCACTTATCTCCTATCTCGTGGGCCCGTTACCCTAATAGAAAAATTTGCATAGTTGTGAGCAAGTTTCCTGAACGAAACCATAGATTCACAAGTTATTTCAATTTCAATAAACGCTCTTTCCACTCCACATATCTGCTACAATTTGAATTTAATCTCAATTATTACTAATAATTCTTGTTGGTTGGATTTATACATACAGATATACTGGGAGCTAGAAAGAGAAAGATAATTTAAATATATTATCGTGAACTAGTGTGTGAAAATTTATAGGTAATTTATTCACTCACACGGCTGGTTGGACTTCTTTTCACCGGATTTTACAGATTTATAACCCTTTCAGCATCTCCTGACCGTCTAATATCAGTGGAATCTACGACAAGATAATTCCAGTTTTTCTGGACTTATACAATCATTATGAACTCGAGTGTGCCTTTACATGAGTTCATATATTATATTGAAGAGGGTAGGCGTAAAAATCTTGGCTCATTCTCCAGCTAGGAGAGATTTTAATCTACTTGTTCCCTCGAAACCATCCATCCATCCCATCATACCAATTTCCTACAGTAAAAATAGAGCATCAATATTCAATTTCAATGCGATTAGAAGCAAAAATGCACTCCACAAAATAATTTTCAACAGATTGAACTTATAAATTATCTGTTATTAGCAGGCTATAAATCTCGTACTTTGACAGATCGGATTGTTTTGTCTGACAGATTGGTTTCTACTTTTTTGCAAATATGACGCAAAGTAAGAAGCTAACTGGGAGATTGTTATAGTACAGGTGAGGTTCATATTTTCGATAATTATTCATTTATCCATTCATTTATATATTTATTTATTGTGAAAAATGTACAATGAATATGGAGGTGCAACAGACTCAAGCCCAAAACTGCTCTCTTCACAAACTTTGAATATGTTATATTGTCCAAAATATTAAGGTCAATTTTAATGCTGAAGATTTACATTTACCAAAATACTCATAATACACATAATGTCATTCTCGAATATGTTGTTTCCTATATATCGAATATATTATTTTATGTTTATTAACTCATTTTTTAAAGTCCGATTTTTTATTTTAAAGGCTCTCTGACACAATAATTGGTGCAGCATTCAATACTCGAATACAACTTAGTGGAGAATCTGATAGACGATGATAATAGCCATCAGAAAATCAAAAGAAGAAGAAGTAGAAGAAGCCGTTGGAAAAGTTGTGCTCCTCCTATTACTTATGGTCTATGGGCTACTAGGATTGGAAGGAGAAGAAGTAGAAGTAACAGAAAAAGAAGAAAAAAAGAGAAAGAAATAGAAAAAAGAGAAAAAAGCGAAAAACCGAAAAGTAGAAGAAGAAAATGATGAGAAAGAATAAGCTTAGAGGCTGTGCCCCCTATAATAGTTTGATGCACTTCCTCTCATGGCATATACAGCCTACTTCCGATTTAATAGCCTACAAGAACTGCCAATATCCAATACAGATGAACAACACTTGTAAATGGACCAAGCATTGCCTGTACCCTGTAATAGAGCAAGTCTTGGCTGATTGGTTTTCCAGAGTGCAGGCAGGAATTGGAATTTCTTGACATAATCTGGTCAAATGGCGCATTTATCATTTGGTAGGTAAATTATGTGCAAGGGTAAATCTTGAAAGGCGTGTAGGTCCAACCATTAGCCATGTTTACCATATCGATGCATAATGTTCCTGTACTGAATCTGAATTGCATCGATTTTTTTCTCCAACTTCCAACTGCTTCACCTTTTTCTTCCTCTTCTTTACTTTCTTCTTCTTCTTCTTCTTCTTCTTCTTCTTCTTCTTCTTCTTCTTCTTCTTCTTCTTCTTCTTCTCCTCCTCCTTCTTCTGCTTCCTCTTCTTCTTTTATTCTTCTTCTTCTTCTGCTTCCTCTTCTTCTTTTATTCTTCTCAGTTGCTGTCATCTTCATCTTCTTCTCCCATCTTTTTTCTTCTCCATCTTCTTCTTATTCCCCACTTTTATCTCATCATTTTTCTCTACCTTCTACTCCTACTTCTCCTTCTCCTCCTTCTCCTTCTCCTTCTCCTTCTTCTTCTTCTTCTTCTGCTTCCTCTTCTTCTTTTATTCTTCTCAGTTGTTGTCATCTTCATCTTCTTCTCCCATCTTTTTTCTTCTCCATCTTCTTCTTATTCCCCACTTTTATCTCATCATTTTTCTCTACCTTCTACTCCTACTTCTCCTTCTCCTCCTTCTCCTCCTTCTCCTTCTCCTTCTCCTTCTCCTTCTCCTTCTTCTTCTTCTTCTTCTGCTTCCTCTTCTTCTTTTATTCTTCTCAGTTGCTGTCATCTTCATCTTCTTCTCCCATCTTTTTTCTTCTCCATCTTCTTCTTATTCCCCACTTTTATCTCATCATTTTTCTCTACCTTCTACTCCTACTTCTCCTTCTCCTCCTTCTCCTTCTCCTTCTCCTTCTCCTTCTCCTTCTCCTTCTCCTTCTTCTTCTTCTTCTTCTGCTTCCTCTTCTTCTTTTATTCTTCTCAGTTGTTGTCATCTTCATCTTCTTCTCCCATCTTTTTTCTTCTCCATCTTCTTCTTATTCCCCACTTTTATCTCATCATTTTTCTCTACCTTCTACTCCTACTTCTCCTTCTCCTCCTTCTCCTTCTCCTTCTCCTTCTTCTTCTTCTTCTTCTGCTTCCTCTTCTTCTTTTATTCTTCTCAGTTGCTGTCATCTTCATCTTCTTCTCCCATCTTTTTTCTTCTCCATCTTCTTCTTATTCCCCACTTTTATCTCATCATTTTTCTC